>JAJHUR010140066.1:448-23607 GCA_027495735.1 Lutjanus campechanus | reverse complement strand
TTTTGATAAGTAATTCTTCACAGAGACAATAATGTCTGTTTTTGTTTTTGAATTCAGTTATTGTTTTATGCTAATACTGTGCAGACTGTTCAATCTAACTGCACTCAGAGCCCCATTACTGCACACACGTAACATTAACGATAATAAAAACAGACATTATGTTCATACTGATGGTCTCGGTAGAATGAATGGAAAACATTGGCTGGTTGGAGGGTGAGAACGACACGATGGAGAAATCCAAAGTATTACAGGGCAGTAATGTCAAGTGAAAACAAGGTCACATGTTTGTATTCTAATCTTTCTTAACTGTCCTCTAGGCCTCGTCCAACGGTCCGGCCTGGTGCTGGTGGCTGCTCTCTGTCCTCCAGCTGGACCCGTCCTATCAAACCACTGTCCTGTCCCTGACCTCACTCAAAGACCGCTTGGGACACCTCCGCCTCGTCCTCGAATACTTCTCTCAGAGCTAGACCCCACGGCACAGTGGCACTGTGGCCACAAACAGCTCGGGAGTCAAATATTGTGCGCACACACACACACACACACACGAATGGAGTGAAATCAAAGCATGCCCTCACACCGCAGAGGTTGGCCGGGTTTTGGACTCTGAATCATGGAGGGAACTGTCTTAAAAAAAAATCACAGCTCAAGGCCAAATCATCTGGTCAATAGCAGAAAGATAGTGATTTTATTACAAAAAAAACACAGTTCAGGTGTACAGAATTGGGTTTTTGCTGTTATGGTTTGCAAATGTTGTGTTTTTCTTACACCATTTTAATCCCCGGGGAAGTAAAGGTTTCAGAATACACAATGTACTTACTGAAAAAGTAAGACCAAAGATGCTTCTTATTTAGGTCCGTCAAAAGGGGTAAATTATTGGTTGTGCAGAAACTAAAAGTCAGTTTGTTTTCCTAAATAATAATACTGAAAACCGGCACAAGGTGTCACCGTTTCCTCTATAAACATGAAGAACATGTAAACAGCATCAGCCAAGCTAGTACAGTATACTGTACAGTCATGAGTTGCCTGAGAGTCAAATCAGACTCTTTGCATTAATATAGCTAAAAACACGCATTAATAGCACACAATTTGTAGAGAATTTTCCAGGACTATGCACATCAGAGGATTACAGTTCCTGTGTTGCAGATGGGGGGGGGGGGACCTGAAGGGCACTACATGCAAAGCTTACATTTCAGTTGCATCTATTGGCCTTAGGAGCCATTGACCGTGGCTCGTTTTATACCATTGAATAATCTTAAAGAAGATCCCTATTTAGTATGAGTAACTATTGCAATAATAATTTATAGTGCCGCGTGAAATGGCAGCAGCTGGATGATCTTTTTTTTTCTTTTTTTTAAATGAATGAAAGCTGCTGATGTTTCTGCTGTTTGTTATCATCTGGTGGGGGAAAAAAAAAAAAAGTCTTGTGTGAAATTATGTGTGTGAGGGAGGCGGAGGCGTTGCCAGCTTTGTACTACAGTATGAACCTGTGTGATTATGTATGTTGATGGATGCAGCACTGTATGTATGGGTGCCAGCTGTAAATATGGAGTCATTTCTCATCAGTCGCCGTCTTCATAAGCTGATTTTGTTTCTCTCTCTCTTTTTTTTTTTTTTAATTACACATGGCATGGTGTGGTCATGTTTGCTCCTTCGAGGTGCAGTGAAGCCACCGTCCCAGGCGACGGTGTTTAACATCACTTGGGCAGGGATTGGGTGCAGAATTATTTAGGGTCTAGGGTCTGACTAGGGCTACATACCCCTGCGGTGCCTCTGTGTAGGCCTCATCACCTGCGTCTGGCCCCCTTTCCTGTGTCTGGCCCCTTCTACCACCAGTCATGGTGCCATTGAGTGCCTGGGCCAGCTCACCTGCAAGTCTTAGAGTCTCTACACCACATCATAGGGGATGGACTGTATGATTTAATTCACCATTGATTTTAATTGATGTAGTGCTACATTCCATGGAATGTCAAAGCTGCAATGTTACGTATAGTTAATTTACTAACAAATACGGGCTTGACTGGGTGAAACATAAGAGTTTTTGTTTTTCTACTTTGATAAATGTGCCATAGATATTTCCATGTTCTGTGTTTTATGAGAATAGTTAGCTCAGTAGTCACTGTGTTAATGTTTGTCCACATTATGCACTCTGAAGTTGGTCTTCAACCCTCATGCCTTTTGTATGGTGCACACTGAGCTCCTATCTCCACACGGCCAACATATCACTTCAAACAGTGAGAATTAGTCCGGCAAACGTTCTTCTAGATGCAGTATGTATGATCTGGAACCGGAGCCCTGTTAGTGTGATATATTGTAGAAGTGAAGCTGTGTTTGTAAAGCTTAGAATTAAAGGAGTCGTGATACGCACAAAAAAAACGCTAAAGGACGAACCAGTGGATGGACTGATGGTTACCTGATAAACAGGCACTGAACTCTGACTTGAGGGAAGGAAACACTTGTTTTTTGTTTGTTTTTTTCCCATTTCTTAAAATGAGTTAATCAACCTCACTTAATATTGTGAGGTTTTTTGAAGCCATCTGCAACTCAGATTGAAGTCAAAGACAAGATTGTGCCAGTTATCACAATAAGTCTCCAAAGCTTGTGGTGTTGATTTCACTGACAGATTGTATGCATCAGAAAGGTCAGTTTGTTGCCACCAGACATGTAACAAAAAAAAAAGGGACTTTTCAAGAATTTCTGCCTCTTGAGGGGAGAGTTTGGATTATTTCAGGTGGGATCGTATGAGGTGCTTATCGATAGTCAGTGTATTATCTGCAGTAGATGCTGGTTGACACGCCCCCAGTTTGGAGAAGCACTGCTTTGCTCTTCTGTCAGACAGCCTTTTCTGACAGAAAATCGCTGCTAAATAAGCCAAACATCGCTCTCTCCAAACCAACGAAACTTCATAGGCGAAATCAGCAGTTTAACCTCACAGGATACAGGAGTTGTTGGTCTCCTGCTGCCTCAGTCTGCTAGCTTCTTAGTCTTCTTGTGAGACTTTGGTGAACTTGAACTATCCTTTTAAAACACAGTAACACAAACAAACTAACAGATGGAGGCAGCGGTAGACCCACATTTCCCGTTTTCTGCTATGTAAAATAACTGATTCTGCCTCTGGAGTCTGGTTGGCTGGACAGAGCGATGCTTGGCTTATATGACGGCGCCTTCCCCTCAGAAAAGGTCATCTGATGGCAAAGTAAAGCGGTGAAAATATTCTCACTATACCGTACATTTAACTTTTTTTTTTTTTTAGGTGGAGCATTTCTAAGTGGCTAAAATAATTTTTGTTGCTGACCCCGTCCACAGCAGTTAATTGTTTAACTTCTGTGCTGGTGCCCTTCTCTGCTTCTCCAAACTGGAAGCGTGCCGACTGACTATCCTCATACAACCCCACATCAAAAAAATCCAAACCTTCCCTTTAATAAGCCTTTTTGGTGGACACACAGTCCGTGGCCGCTGAGGTGAATTTGACACCCCTGTCCTGCTTCTTATGAGAGTATTATTTTTGCAAAGTGAAATCGATTGTGTGTTTTGTTTTCTGATGCCCTACTGCAGTATCTCACGTGTTTCTCTCTTTGTTAAATCATGCATTCTTCTGTGTCACTTTCATTACTTAAAGACGCCGCCTTTCATTGAGTAACATGCTGAATGAAAGCATGTTGATCGCAGCAGTCAAGTCTCATATTGGTTTACTCTGTTTAAAATAGATAATCATCTCTGCACCAGTGTGTGATTTACTTCATGATTACATGCGAAATATATTTGGAAAAATAAATGATCGCACCCCTGTTTTTTCAAGGTTTAATTTGCCTGTAATTATTTAATAGGTTCAACTTTGGTGCTGCTAATGCACTGCAGCAGTTATGATTTTTCATCTGATTTAGATTGCAGCTCTTGCCCCTGCAAACCCTGGCAGAACGATGTCCATTAGCTGTAGTTGCGGCATAATTGAGCTATCAGAAAATGTCCTCTAGCACAGTTAAAACAATTTGCACTGAATCCCCATTGTCTCTAACGCAGGACACGGAGCATAATGAGTGACCCGTTCTTTGGCAGCGACTCCCTTGCGAGAACGAGTCTTACACTTGTGTACTTGGGGAAAGGCTGTGAAAGGCGGCATGGTGGCTTCGTGTTCTTGCTAAGTGCTGCAGCTTGCAGGAAACGTTGGTTGGCTGATGTGGTCGGATGGTCGGTGGTCTGTGGCCTGTCTGAACTACACACTTTCGTTGTTATTCTGTACACCCTTTGCTCATATACCTCGCTGTTAGTAACGAGTACATTTAAACCCACTGAAACTAAAGCGATTTCTGTCACACTAATTTGTATGCATTCCTCCACCTCCAAGCCAAGAGCAGAAAATGGTCTTGATCTGATTATTGTTTATTTGCTTGCCCCCAGATGACTTTTTAAATGTTATTATAAATAAAGCTTTTCAAAGCAAATTCAGCATTCTTTTCATTTAACGTGCTTGTTCTGTGTCTGAGTGATTTGAGTGTTATGCCGCCGATTTTTTTTGGTCATTAAGGTGACATTACAAGCCAAATGGAAGTGGCAGGATCTGTTGCAATCCACAGCATGACAGAAATTGGTAGAGAGGAGGGGTGATGGGACTGAAACGTGCCTCACATACTGATAACAAGACACTCTGGCGTGGAAACAGTTATAATTACTGAGAGAAAGTGTGAAGTGCTGCAGCTGCGGCAGAGTGGAAAGAAGCCTTGGGTTTGCTCTATGTGGTTAGACATTAAAATTAGGCTAGATAGAATGGGTAGTGCAAGTGAACGTCCAATTGGATGATATTTTAAGATTAGATGAGAACTTTTACTGCCACAGAGAAACTGCCTGGGTTATGATAACCTATTAAATTAAATTAAGTGGCCATACTAGGACTTTTAGGTTTATGCCACGCATGTAAAAGGTCTGCAAAGTTGCAAAGATCAAATTGCAAAGTTACTCACTCTTCCTTAACTGCCTAAAACGTCTCATTTGTAACCTTCCTTTTGCACCGTTACTTTCTGACATCACAATGTAACGTATTTGCATAGCTAGTCTGTAAAAGAATTGGAAAGAGTCTTGAGCCTTAAAGGTGCAATATGTAGGAATTGGCCACCTCTCAAATTAATAGGGGGCAGTATATCGCCAGTAACCGACTGTAGCTGTAGTAGATTCTGCAGCCTAACTGTTGACATGGCCGCATCAGGAGACTGATGGACGCTACAGTGATGACAGATCATACAGTACTGAGGTGATTTACAGGTGCTCCGACCAGGAGTCTGACTCCAGGGACAATGTGGACACGGCGGGTTCAGGCGGGGACGGGAGAGGTCAGACATCAGTCAGCTTCCTGAAGCCTGAACCGGCTGGAACAGGCCCGCTGTTATGGCGGGGTCAGCCCTTGGAAGCCACAAGCCAAACCAGGCAAGAAAACCACCTTAGTTTTTTGTAATGAGGTCAGACTGGCCGCTACAGAGGCTCGCTATTTTGAGGTACAAAGTGGTGATGAGACAGGACCAGCCGGGGCTAGCTGGTTAGCTGGTGCGAACTTCAAATGAGGTCACTGCAACGCAACAAATAGATGTCTTTAACATAACATCAAAACTGTTATTTCTTCACATTCTGTTCATAATTTCAGTTGAATGTTTTAAACTAAAATTCTTACATATTGCTCCTCTAAAGAGACAAGAAGTAAAACTGCATGTTTCAAACAGAGGGTGAATAGAGGAGGTGCTGCAGCTTTGGCCAGCAGAAGAAATATTATGTATTTTTTGAAGATGAACAGATGGAAATTTATTCTAGTAGAAACCCATAATAAAAGTATGAGCATGACACGACCACTTTAGTGATAACATTTGTTATGTTCAGTCATGGGCCACATATCTGAAATATTGTCTGTTAACATTGTAAAAAAAAAAAAAAAAGTTCAAGGCAAGTGTCTTAACTCATTTTTTGAGTTTTGAATCAAACTCAAAAGCTTATGTTTTGAAATAAATTAATAAAAGTTGCCAACCTATCATGTTTTCTTTAGATAATTAAGACCCAAACACAGACCTCAGATGTGAAGACCCTGTTGTAATGCAAGCAATTATTTTTCCTCTTTTTCTGCCAAATGAATCCCATTTTTGAGGGGCTAAACATGCTCAAACACTCACAAAACTTGCCACACACATCAGTCGTGGTGAAAATTTACGTCTGATAGAACGCAAATCATGCCTAGATGTACAAACGCATGGATGGAAGGTAGGAAGTTGGCCATTTTTAATTTTGTGGTCATTTTTGTGGATTTCCAGACTAATTTTTAATAAACTCCTCCTACAGAATTAATTAGATCTACTTCAGAATTGGCGTGTGCAATCTAGACTACTTTGTGATCAAAAGTAATTTAAAGATCGAGCTATCGTTGAAGGATGCAGCCGTGGCATGGCGTGAAATTTTGATATTTCGCCATGAATCAGGAAGCTGCTGTGACCTCCGTGCACATTGTCTGATCTGCCCCAAACTTCACATGTTTGAGAAGCGTCCTGAAGACATACCCATGACAATAATAAATGACATGTTTTGTAGGAGGTTGACCAAATGTAGGTCAAATGTGGTCAGAAAAGCCTAAAGACCTTTAATGATGCTGTGTTGTGAAGTCTGAGACTTCACATCAAGTGGGTTTTTATTTTCAGACACATTTTTTATCCCCAGGGTTCTCGGGTCCAGCAACAACATGAGCGAAATGTGAACATAGTGTGATTACATACCTTCATCTTTGGCTTCCTCCCGCAGGCGACAGGAGGTGAGCTCACTGAAAGACACTAAAATACAACACAGGAAAAAAGCAATTAGCAAACACGTGTGTTATAAAACTGGCTAATATAGTTAACACCTTCAACCCCCCGTCATGTATCCAATTTGCAGCCTCCCACGTTCAAGATATTCTGATTGGCCACTTCAAATCTATGATGTGGGAAATTAGAAGAGCTCATCTTTTCAAAAGGGGATTGTAAAGTCAGACCAGTACTGAGATAATATCAGCTTGTATAAAATGTACTTTTGTATTTTCAAATTACAAATTGCTTGTATTTTCATTCCATACATTTGATGAGCGAGTATTTGTGATTTGTGAAAAGATACTTTTAAAAATTTTTGGGGACAGCTGAAGTGAGGACAGGAAAGGGGGAGAGAGAGTGGGGGGAGATGACATGCAGTAAGGAATTGAACCCACGGTCACTGCTGAGCCTCAGTACATGGACCACACGCTGTACCAACTGAGCTACTAGGGCACCCCAGGCAGATACTTTCTGATGTATTTGTGGCCATATGTGACTCTGTGTGTTAAAACAACTGAAACCTGACCAGAGATCTCTAATTAACTTTGTTGGAAAAGTGATTTACTACCAAACTAAACTTTGAATCTCCACCAGGCGTGCATGAGAGACCAACAGACCTGAAGCTTGTCTGCAGCTCATCTCAAATACTACTGGACCAATTAGCCTAAAGTGTTTTTTATGCACATTCATGTCTGTATGTTGAAGGACCTCTGTGATTCAGATATTTGAAAAACCCTGAAAAACTTCTCTTTTTTTTATGGCTCCACGTCAGTGACAGCTGTGGCATTATGTTTTAAGGTCATCGATGTGAGGGAGCGAGCAGGCAGGCCTGCACATGATGTTCTGGTCCCACAAAAGAACTCAAGAACTTAACTCAGTAAAACTGAATAAACTGACCTAACAAAGACATACTACAACTATACTACAAATGAGGCAAAACGAGACAGTTTATACTTATAATTATTAGTATAAATATTATAATAAGTGACCAAAATCAAAACATAAAAAAACATAACTACTATTTCTACTTCACTACATCCCAGAAGCAAATAATGTACTTTTTAGAGCCAAAAAAGGCTGTTTTCTGACATTTTAGAGATTTGTGGTTCTTACAGGACGATGATGATACATACATATGATGATCTTAAAGACCATGATGCATTGCTGCAGATTAAATAAAATAAAACTGAATAAAATGCCTCCATAAGTCTCCTATAGCCCTGACATGCCGTTCACTTGCACGCACACACGGTCACACCACACACACACAGTTTAGACGGCGTGCACACGTACGTGAACGTAGCTCCAAGCTAATCATCTACAGTGAAGATTTAATCTAAAAACATGGTGTAAATGACATCTTTCAAGTCAACTTGGCATGTCGGAAGACTTGGATTACACCAGACGAGCAGTATGGAGGCATTTCATGTTTGTTTTCAGTTGTTTTTCTGTTTGAAAACTGGTCACCATTCACTTACATTGTTTGCTGTTTTCCTGTGAAACTCCAGCAGTGTTTTGTCGACTAAAAATCTAAACCCAACCTTCAGTCAGCATGAGGGTGAGTAGATAATGACTGACTCATGACTCCCTTTAAGGCTGAGCTCATTTGAACTACTTTATAGGCCACTGTTGGCTGGTTTAAACTACAGCAATGCATCATGGTCCATAAGATCATCTAATGTCTGTAGCATCACTGTCCTGCGAGAACCACTAAAAGCCTTTTTTTTTCCAGCTCTGTGAAGCCTAAACTTGGATAAAATGGAACTCAAGTAAAGTACAAAATAAGTACAGTACCTAATGAAATGTACTTAGTTACTGTCCACCACTGATTATAACTCTGGACCAATGATTGATACCGACTGATGATTGATTAAAAATTGAATTTAAAATCAATTAAGTGACTAATCACCAGGCATCAGACCCAAAGCTCAGTGTTATGTTTTAGTATTTTCTATATTTTATATATATTCTAAAATTTCTTATTTATGTTCATGTTAGTATTCACTTATTTTAGGATTCCCCACAAAATATTCTATTCTATTTTTTTTTGGTACCTCATTCTGTTCTATATAGATCTACTTATTCTCTGAGACACAGATGGAGCAAACTGTTTTAAAGGATGGAGGACTGTAGTGGAAGCAGAATTTTTAAGGCCCGATGGAGTTCAGAAGCGGCTCGGATCAAACCAATCTAACGTCAATTTTACCTGCTGATGTCAAACCTGGCGAGGAGAAAGCACAAGTTTACCTGATTACTGTTCACACCATTCACTCTTGTGATGTTATTTTCTCTTTAATTCTGCTTCATCCTCTCATCAAAGTTGCAAACATTGACACAAACTGTGAAACGAGGGGGAAGTGAGGCCCTCGCGGGGCCCTACACAACTTGTGTAGTGTGTGTGTGTGTATAGGGCAAAATGACCACTGGTAACACATTGGTTTTCCGCTCTGTACGAGTGGTGTATCCGTCTTTAAAAAGAGTGCTAATGTTGTGATGACCACAGACACACATGGTAGCAGTCATTCACACCCTCACTTCATTATTTTGTTACATGCACAGATTCATTACACCCAAACGATTCATGTTTGCTTTTAGCCTCACACACTGTTTAAATGGAGCGCACACATCCTCACACTCGGGGGTTTAACAAGCACTTCTCTGTTATATTAATCTTGTATTTCTTTGTCTTTGACTTACTGTGGTTGTTGGGGGAGGTTCCCTTCCTGGAGAACCAGAAGGTGAAGGTGTGTCCATCTGGTGCCATCTGATCAGACCAAACCATGTGCTGCCAAGTCAGAGGGGGGATTTGGCTTTAGTCAGTTTTTGACCATGTATTAGTTGTAGTTAGTGTCCATCTTGTTTTCCCCCTTGTGTGTTATTTAGTTTGACCAAGCCACTATGTATGTTCACTGCAGGCTTCATTACAGTGTCTTCCTGCACCCTCCTTGGCCACAGAGGGACCTGCATCATGAAAGAGTCTTTTTGTGGAATCGCAACTAAGTTCAAGCTTAAATGAATTGTATGAAACATTTTTCAGTGTTAATGTTAGAGGTGACAAATGGAGACTAACACCATTTTACTTTACTTATCATCATCGTTGTCATCATCGTCCCCCCTGAAGGGTGTTGACGATGACAACGTTTGACCTCAAAAGTTTGTCTTTGGGAAACATGTTGTCTTGTCACTTAGAGACTATTGTTGTTGTTTTTTTTTACAGAGGACTGATAGAGAGCTGAATGATGTGGCGTCACAGTGAAGTTGACCTTTGACCTTTGGATACAAAATGTCAGCACCTCATCATTTTATCCTATTTGATATTTGTGTGTAATTTCTTTATAATTAGTGCATAAAATCTTGAGTTATAGCCAAATTATGTGTCTAATGAGGTCTTGGACTTTGACCTTTAACCATCCTCACCACAGCACAATCATAAAAATGTGAACAAACCTTTCCATACATGAAAACAATACATCACAAACACTGCAATGAACAATTACTCCACCAGGGGGCAGTCTGTATCTGTGGAAGGACTGCAGAGTGCCACACAGATGGACTCATACTTTATAAACAAGCAGAAATGTCATGAGAGTGTGGCTTTTCCATTTCATAAAGGCTACAAATGAGCATGTCAGTGTCACAAATGGGGTCAAAAGTGGGATTTTGGCTGGCAGGAAGAACCAATCATACGAAACAAGCCGGGAGGAAGTAGTTATTTCCCATTGCAGCTGAAAAGAACGCAAATTAGCAAAAGTAAAAGAGGATGTGGTGGTGTAGGTGTGCGTGCCATGAGCCGCGCTCCTCTGTGCATGAGGAGGGAAAAAGAAAAAAAGAAAAAAAAAACACAGCGTAGCAGAAGTGAGGCACGTGTTTCCTGCCAACATCCTCTGCATAGGAAGCAGGCAGATGAAAAGAGGTTTCACTGGCTTCAGCGGGGTTCTGTAATGCAGCTCAGCGTCTACATCAAAGCCCATTACATTTGAAGAATGCCACAGCTTTTCTGTACTAAATTGATCCATCGGCTTGCGCTGACTCCCTGCTTGTGTATGACTGAGTAAGGATGACAGGCGTTTTGTAGGAGTTATCGCAAAGGGGGAACCGGCTGTGGCTGCGTGCACGCGCATGTGTGTGTGTATGTGTGTTTGTATGTGTATGTGTTCTTGTATTTCTGCTGTTAAGAGGACCAAGCTTCCTCACAGGGATAGAAAGATGAAGAAAATCCCTCGCAGAGAGGGTATTTTGGCTAGTTTTAGAGTTTTAGGATCAGGATTAAAGTTGGAATTTATGTTAGGTAAGGGTCAAGGTGAGGAGTGCAACGGAGAGAATTAGAATTAAGATGAGCGCACCGGTCCTGAAAAGCACAATCACACAAATTGTTTCTTTAACAATTATCCTTTATAATTGCGGCACGACTCACCGGGGTCTCGACTAAAATAGACTATCCTGCTCTCTGCGCGATATAGAACAGCAAGAGGGCCACGGAGAGCAACAGCGGATGAATGCAGCTCTGTTGTCATAGGAACAAAACGCAGCCGGGTAAAGCTCAATGTCAAGAGCGGGATTATCAATTAGGAAATTGAGAAACTTTGTCTTTGAAGTGAAAAGCATTTTGTTTACCGTACAGCATGAAAGACAACGCGCGGGGAGCTAATTCCCGCAGATATAAGTGTGGTGAATTGAAGCAGAGTGAGAGGAAGATAGTGAGGAAGAGCTCAAGTTACCAAATCTGTCTGTGTGTTTCTACAGTGCTCAATGCCCCTCTTCTTTGGAGGATTGGACTTTTTCTCAGTGGTGTGTGTGTATGTGTTCTCCCGTGGGTCTGAAGCTGATAAACCTTGCTTGTTTCTGTCTTTGTATAATCCCCTTGAGTGTCAACACGATGATAAACCCATGAGTGTGCTCTCGTGTGACAGCGCCTCCGAGAGTCAAGGTAAACATATTGGCCACCTGCCTCCGCGAGCACCATGGGACACATCATAAATACTCCTGACATAAAGAATCACAGACGAGAAATAAAAGAGAAAGATAAAGAGACCCAGCCAGGATGGAGCACTGTCTGTGTCGCAGGATTAGACTCTTTCTTTTCTTCCTCTTCTGAAAGCTCTCCCCCTTTTCCTTCCGAAGAAGACACTTGATGATTCAAGCCTTAAACATCCCATGAACGGAAAGCAGAGCGCAGAGATTAATTATATAAACCTCGATAGACCTCTGATTTCTGACAGTGGCCCCTTGTGGTATTGCATTGAAAAATTCCCCTGCAGCCCAAAAAGTATTCTCCCCCCATAAGCCAACATTATAAAAGAGACATGTGTAAAACTGTTGACAAGACATCTCAAACTGCAAACACGGTTAATTATTACTTTTTCTATAATAAAACTTTAATCCATGGAGTTTTTATATTTTTAAAGCTGTTCTACTTACCACAGTTTGTTTATCTATGGCAAAAAACACCCTCCCAAGCCGCGCAGCTACAGACAGTGGTCCATCAACCTTGTGACGACAGGGAATAAAGTACAATGGTGGTTTGCCGGCTGGGGTTGGCTCCTGACACCCCGGTGCTCAGTCAGCTAACTTAGCTGCATGGCTAACCTGAGATAAGGGCAGTTAGTGGTTAGCAGTTAGCTATTTTAGCAACAAGTGAAGCTCTCTTTCCATCAGGAAACTCCCTGTCTAACTGTGCTCCGTTGCTCCGCTAACAGCAGCTAATTTGTCCTTACTGTAAGTTAATGTAAATCATCTAAGAGTTAAAATAATGTTTGCAAATAAAAATCCAACAACTAAAATAAAGCAGTAATGATATTTTGTATCAGTAAGGACACAAAGTCAGTGGTAAATGGTAATAATATAACCTTCGTCAATAAGCTACTGTTTACATTAGCTGGATTATATTGTGGTCTCGGTCAATATTTGACTTTCCAACATTGTTGTTCCCATTAAGTCACTTCGACACAAAAACATGGAAATTGGGCTCCAGGTTGAAAAATAATAATATCCATGAATTCAACAGTAATATTAAGTTATTTTTAAAATGATGTTCAGAATACACAATGAATAAAGTGTTTGGTAATGACACACAATAAATACTCCAGAAGAAGAGATGTTTTTTTTGTTTTTTTCTTTGTCTTGAGGGTCATGTTTCTACAGGAAGTAGATTTGTTTGGATTTGAACAAAAGTTTACAAAGGATTTTGTTCAGTGTCTCGGTAAGGACACAAACATGTGGGAGAGGTGCATTTAGACCAAAAAAAAGTAGCATGGTGTAAAGTTATATTTACATGAAAGATGTTTGGACCCATAAACGCTTCATACATGTTATTAAATCAGATTGTTTAGTAATTTATTTTTCAAGATGTTTAATGTATATATGTGTTAAGCAGCATATGAGGAAACCATAGTGTTGCTAACCTGTTAACACATGAATCTGCCTGAGCTCTGCAACACTAAAAGTTGAAGACTGATTGACAGCTGGGTGTCATGATATTATGGGTTGAAGTTGGTTGGTTTTAGCTTATGTAAGCACATATCATATTTTGCTTTATTGCAAGAAAAAATAAATATTTTTCCATAGCTTTGATATTAGAATACAAATGGCATATATTCTTAAATAGGTGTAAAATATGTCTGGGGATGTGATAAAAGCGTTAAAAAGGATCTTTTTATTTCATGTCAGCTATAAACATCGATTACGATTTCATGGGAACTTGTGATTTGTGAGGCGCATAAAAGAGTTTGACCTTCCGTGTTGCGTGATCGACGGTTTAACGTGTCAAAAAAGAGATGGATGAGATATTCCTTTGCCCCACTACAAAGAATCCTCTGAGGCAACACCGGAGCTGCTTGACTGGGTTTAAGGGAAAAAACCATGAGTGTCCTTTAATATTCTGGTGATTTCTTGTAAGAAAAAAAAACAAATGCAGAAGCAAAATCGCCTGCTGGGAGATGAAGGACAGGAGAAACAGGAAGCTGGGAGGGGGACGCTGCAGGAGACATGATGTCATGTTACTGGCTCACTGATTCGTGGAGTTACCGCCCGCTGAGACACACACCTGGCGGTGGGGCTGCTCTCATATGGTCCTCACAGTTGTATAAAGAGGTCTGTGTGCATGGTGTGTTGCTTGTGTACATTTATGATGCTGAAGGACAGAGAGAGAGACACACACACAGAGCCAAATGTGATAATGGGAGGTCAGACCCACTTTTACAAAGAGCAGTACGTGTTTCGAGGTGTGTTTTCATGTGTCCACGGTCAGCCGCGTGCTCCAAGCTAAATGTGATTCACCATGTTTGCAAAGACGGCTAAGTTGCTGCAACCAGAAAATGGCGCCACATTTGGCTTCATAGGCAGCGGTGTGTGCTGTCTCTTATACACATCTAGCAACAGCGGATGAATGCAGCTCTGTTGTCATAGGAACAAAACGCAGCCGGGTAAAGCTCAATGTCAAGAGCGGGATTATCAATTAGGAAATTGAGAAACTTTGTCTTTGAAGTGAAAAGCATTTTGTTTACCGTACAGCATGAAAGACAACGCGCGGGGAGCTAATTCCCGCAGATATATAAGTGTGGTGAATTGAAGCAGAGTGAGAGGAAGATAGTGAGGAAGAGCTCAAGTTACCAAATCTGTCTGTGTGTTTCTACAGTGCTCAATTCCCTTCTTCTTTGGAGGATTGGACTTTTTCTCAGTGGTGTGTGTGTATGTGTTCTCCCGTGGGTCTGAAGCTGATAAACCTTGCTTGTTTCTGTCTTTGTATAATCCCCTTGAGTGTCAACACGATGATAAACCCATGAGTGTGCTCTCGTGTGACAGCGCCTCCGAGAGTCAAGGTAAACATATTGGCCACCTGCCTCCGCGAGCACCATGGGACACATCATAAATACTCCTGACATAAAGAATCACAGACGAGAAATAAAAGAGAAAGATAAAGAGACCCAGCCAGGATGGAGCACTGTCTGTGTCGCAGGATTAGACTCTTTCTTTTCTTCCTCTTCTGAAAGCTCTCCCCCTTTTCCTTCCGAAGAAGACACTTGATGATTCAAGCCTTAAACATCCCATGAACGGAAAGCAGAGCGCAGAGATTAATTATATAAACCTCGATAGACCTCTGATTTCTGACAGTGGCCCCTTGTGGTATTGCATTGAAAAATTCCCCTGCAGCCCAAAAAGTATTCTCCCCCCATAAGCCAACATTATAAAAGAGACATCTGTAAAACTGTTGACAAGACATCTCAAACTGCAAACACGGTTAATTATTACTTTTTGGTGATTTCTGGTGATTTCTTGTAAGAAAAAAAAACAAATGCAGAAGCAAAATCGCCTGCTGGGAGATGAAGGACAGGAGAAACAGGAAGCTGGGAGGGGGACGCTGCAGGAGACATGATGTCATGTTACTGGCTCACTGATTCGTGGAGTTACCGCCCGCTGAGACACACACCTGGCGGTGGGGCTGCTCTCATATGGTCCTCACAGTTGTATAAAGAGGTCTGTGTGCATGGTGTGTTGCTTGTGTACATTTATGATGCTGAAGGACAGAGAGAGACACACACACACAGAGCCAAATGTGATAATGGGAGGTCAGACCCACTTTTACAAAGAGCAGTACGTGTTTCGAGGTGTGTTTTCATGTGTCCACGGTCAGCCGCGTGCTCCAAGCTAAATGTGATTCACCATGTTTGCAAAGACGGCTAAGTTGCTGCAACCAGAAAATGGCGCCACATTTGGCTTCATAGGCAGCGGTGTGTGTATGTGTGTGTGTGTTTGTGCACGCCAGATGAAATTCAGCATAATTTGGTTCATCACGCTGGAATAAAACCTCACCAGCAGCTCGTCAACAATGTCATCTGATTGATTTAACTTTGCTATTTCTGTTGATTAATGATCTATCTCTTTCGATTCTCAAACGGTGAACCTCAGGGTCCTCCATCTGCCAGGCACGTCATTATCTCTTTAAATCTCACTGACACACTATAGTGGGTGAGTCATTACAAACTCATGCCCTGCAGCCAAACATTGTTCAAACCTACAGAAGTGTATTTTAGATTCTGGTGGAGAAGCTAAAGTTTCCAAAGATGTCAAATATGTCTCGCAGAATTTCGGGGGGGAATGAAAATGATGCACAAAACACCTAGAATATTTCCACCTGATGTTGAGGTGTAGCTATAAAAACATGCAGTCTTGGAATGTGAATATTTCAGCCAGTCTAAGCCTGAATTCATACACAAAAGACCATTCAATCTTTGGGCAGCCCCCATCACCCAGATACACACAAAAACCAATACTGTCCCCATGGAGACAATGAGTTGTTCTGTGATGACAGTGTTTACCTGCTGAATATTAAACCATTGTTGACTGATGTTAGAACTGCAACACATATGTAGTGCACAGTACAAACAAACACAGCAGCCTCCCCCGCCTTTCTCCACTCATGCTCAACTGGTTAGTCGCTTTGTGATTGGCTGCTCTGGAACGTGCACTGCAGTTATCGAAAAGCGTTGCCTTAACCTCGTATGCTCTGTGACTCAGCCCATCTGAACCTGCAAAAAAAAATATATATATATATATCAGAGGATAGGATCAGACAACCCCTCCTAAGTCCCGCCCCTTTTTGTTCAGCGTTCCAATAACTGCTGAGCAAACTTGGTACCTCGGTCAACTTTCTCCTTTTCCTGTACATATATTAAGTTACTTAATGTTACAAAACACTAGTTAACAAGCTGGCTAATGTTAACAAAATATAGCCAACTAGCTAGCCAATGATTGATGTAGATTAGCTTGCCAGTTAGCTAGCATTTAGCGAACATTAACTCTAGATTATGTCTGTTACTGCATTGTGGCCATTTTGAAAAATGGCTGCCACAGACACATCTGCCCAATTTGGTGCTTTTATCTGAAAATTAACAGTTGTTACTGTGACCCTTTACTAGCCGTGTTGTTTTCAAAAGCTTCTTTGGTGGAACCAGTGACAAGTACTTTTGACCCCTGTGAAGTCAGACCAGGCTCTCAAAGTTCAGCACATTAAGACAAAAGACTAATATTTTGTTGAAATGAAAGGATGACAGGAAGCTAGGAGACATATGCGAGAGATAACTTTTGAAAAACGACCATCTGAATAATGAAAAACTGTGTGAAAGATCATATCAACTAGTTCCAAGACAATGGCGGAGGATAATGATCAAGATAAAGATGATGAAAGAAGGAAATAAGTGGTTGAAGAAAGATGAGATGATGCAGAAGGAGTGTGGAAAAGGATTCAGGGAGGAAAACGAGATAAGAGGACGGAGTGATTCAGAGGCCAGCTCAATTTGACAAATATGCACATTTCAGTAAATACAGCAGTATCACTCTATTTCATCTCATCACCTACCGGTCATAATTTTCCCAGCAGCAAGTCATCATAACGTTCTCACAGGAGAGCGTGCCTCACCTCGGGTGAGTTTGGGATTTAAGTTTGGTGCGAAGCAAAGGTGTGGCTGGAAGATAAGGCGACATCTGAATAGAAACAGCAGAAGCCAAAGCTGTGGATGAGATCGTATTTACTGTTCAGCCTGCAGGTCTTATCATTACAGTAAGTCCTGTAACAAAGGAACAATATACAGCTACAAGGATGTGATGCGGATTAAAGAACAACATAAAGAACACTGTAAAAAATAAACTAATTGTTTCGACTTTTAAAAAAAAGTCAGTGTCCAGGCAGCCTTAAAACTTTAAGTTTAAAAAGAAAAGTTGAGGTTATTTTATAATGACTCTAAATATAAATACACTTTCCTAGTCAAATAAACTTGATTCAGTTGAGATGTTCAATAAGCTTAAGATATTAAGTTGAACCAACAAGTCTCAGTCAGATTGACAAACTGCTTTGTTCCAGCTTTGGCACAAAGACAATATGTGTGTGTGAAACTGCTCTCGCTGAATTAATTACATTTTAAGTGTGAGAGGCTAGAGACAGAATTCAGTACTAGTCATCATCATGATTTACAGCGTTTTCATTATTGTGAAAACAGTCTTAAACTGTACGCACAGCAAGGAGAGTTTTAAGTTTCTTCAGAAACTTAATTTACAGCACATTCATTCAACAAATTCAACTCTTTTTAACAGTCTTTTTTCTGATAATTACGTTTTATAGCGACTTTTGCTGCTGCACTGTCCACCATTGGTTCAGTGAATCACCGAAGTGACGTGTACGCACAGCTGCGCTAGTAGAACAGCCAATAGGAACGCTCGGTCTCTAGATGACCTGTGATTGGTTTAAATCTACCGTCACAGGCCAGATTTTCTAAAGGCTGGAAACAGAGCCAAGAGGAGGTGCAGAGGTCTAGTTCTTTTTCAGACCACTTGATTTAAATTATTTATGAAAAATTATTTCTCAGCAATACCAAAACAATGTTGCCTACTCTGCTCCCACTGAGTTTATTACATTTTTAAATTAATAATGGCTGTATTCATTAATTGTGCTTTACAGTGTTTTCATTATGTGAAAATAAACAACCATGACTTATCTTAAAGTGTGTTGGAGACACACCAAAAAAGAAGGGTCTCTAACAATGCATGCTGGGAAGTCTGCTAACATGCTGGTCGTGTTTCTATAAAAAACTTATTGAGTTCATTGATACATTCGTTCAGCTCATCATTTCAAGTCAAAGACTTGTGTTTCTAAGTTCTGAAGTATTCTGGAAACAAATAATGAACCTGTTAAGTTTAATTTTATTGGATGAATAAAATGTGCATATTTACATCAAGAGAATGGGAAATGTTGATTCCACTAATTCCTGTGTGATTGTTTTTTTTATAAAGAAAAGAGGACAGAAACATGGGCACCATCAGCACAGCGCATAACTGCTTTTATCTGAAGCATCTCAGCAGCACTGAGCACAGGGACTTTCTCAGATTTTGATGTTTGGTTGTCATGGAGGCGAAGCAGTTGGCCTTGGTTACGGTTACATTGATAATCTGCTCACTGGGCATTTCTTAATTAGATCACTGTTGGATGCAGACATCCTGTGTACTCAAGGATAATATTTAAAAATGTGTGTGTGTGTCTGTCTCTGTGTGCATGTGTGTGCATAAAAATATATTAATGTCTGTCTCTGCATCTACATATATCCATCTGTCAGTGTGTGTGAGTGCATGTATTCAGTCCGTATCTCCTCTGAGCCTCTCTGAGACTGCAGTACAAAACACTTGACGTCAGCATCTATAGAAACAAACAGTCCTCCGGTTTCTTAAATAGGCACTTAGAGTTCGCAATGAGACTCATTTATCAATATTTTTACTTGTTTAAAAGGCTGAAAATGCTCCAATGTGAGGCCAAAACTACTGGAAAATTCACAAGTGCATTTAAAAGTTTTAAAGACGTGAGATGCTACATTTAAAAAAAAAAAAAGAAAAAAGTGGTCATCCTTAAAAGATGAGAGACAATCCGTCCTAATGCTGAGTGACGGTGGCCTGGATCACCGTGACGCGCGGCCACATCTGTCTCAGTCTGAGCTGTGTGGTCACACTCAAAACACACAGCAGGCACAGAGTTAGATGTACTTCATTAGATCTGCACATCCTGACAGGTGACTGTGGTGAAAATTCATTGAAGGAAGTTTACCTTTTAAGTTTTTCTTTTTTTTTTAGCAGAGGATATTTGCACCCAGGTGTCAGCAATCAAGAAAGGTTGGAATAGCTAATGTGGCTATTTACACCTGAGCGTATATAGCCTAAGATGGCAGAGACAAGCGCCCAGGTGTCAGTAGTCAACAATACTATATCCCCAGGGTGTAATGGTCAATGTGGCTATTTACACTTGGGTAAATATAGTTAAGCATGGCAGAATCATGCACCCAGGTGTTCATAGGCAACAATCCTATTCCCACCTGGGTGTAAATAGTCAATGTAGCCAAAGTGGCTATTTACACCAGGGTGTATATAGCTTAGCATGGAGAAGACAAGCACTCAGATGGCTATAGCCAATAATTCAATTTGCACCTGGGGTGCAAATAGCCAGTGTAGCCAGTGTGGCTATTTAAGGGGGCAGAGACAAGCATCCAACAATGCTATTTGCACTGGGGGTATAAACAGACAATTTGGCTATTTACACCCAGTTGTATATAGCTTAGCATGGCAGAGACAAGCACTCAGGGGTCAGTACCCAACAATGCTATTTGTACTCGGTACATTGGCTATTTACACCCAAATGGCAAAGACCAACATGATCTTTTCCTAATCTAACCAAGTTTTGTTGCCTAAACCTAATCTCCCAGGGTAGAGTGCTGTAATTAACCCATTCATCCACCACAACCAGATGCAAATAACAGAATAGCTGCTGCATGACCATTTTCAACCTGGTGCAAATAGACACTTTCTTTTTCTTTTTTTTTTAATACCGAGCAAGTTTTATCATGTGGTGGAGGGAACTTTAGAGGGCTATTTGAGGGAAAGCTTCAATAATACATGCTTTCCAACATCTGAGGAATATCTGTCTTTTATAGTCCCCACAAAGAGAAATGGAACTGCAGCAAAGCTACTTCTCACTCAGATGTGAGAGAAAGAGGACACACTCTGTCCGCCTTTCTTTGTGTGCATGTCTATGTTGTTGTAAGCATGGCAAGTGTGTGTGCGCGCACGCACACGCATGTGCACATTTGCGTCTGAATATTCATACGCCGCTGTGCGTTTTCTATCTGTTTTGCATGAGGGAAGACTTACAGAGACATAATGACAACACTCACAAAGACATGAAAGCGCACCACAAAGATGCTAAATGATCCTAAAGGGAGTAAAAAAAAAAAAAACACAAGAGGAGGCATTCAAGCACATACGAAGCCATATATATCCTTACTGTACATGAGTGGGATTATACGCTCTCACACACACTCTCTCACACACAAAAGCATGTGCTGGAGCTTTGTGAGTTGGGTGTGTGTCTCCCGTGAGGGATTTGCAGAAGATAGCGGTGAACATAGTGCAGGATTTCTGTCGTCATTGAACACATGGGGAGAAGAGTCTGCCTCGACAGCAGCATTGACAGATTGCATGAATAATTTAGGAACAAAGTGAGAGGCCTCATAGACCTCTGAATCACTACCAATGACAGCTGCCTGCTCTGACTTTGGCTCTTCTCTCATCTTTTTTAATGCATATTATTTCCATAAATTCCTCTCCTTACATCTCTAAGCTGTGTCCGGATGCAAAGAGCATCTGAATCTCTGACATGCGAGCAGAGGCGATGGCCTGAGGGACGAGGTAAAACTTCTTTTAGAAAACAACGGAAGCAACAGCACTGCAAGATTTCACTTATCACGTATTTCTACTTGAAGCAGTTAAAACCCAAAGTGACTCTCATCTTTGGCTAAATTTATTGGGCAGATGAGTAGCGGAGCTGGACTAAAGAGATAAATATCATTACAAAGTTACTGTAGATGATAAATGGGACATTACAAAATGATTCCTAAGAGATTCACACTTAGATCATCAGCATTCTGTAAAGGGTAGCAGACAGGCTTTATTGATTTGCAGTTTTCTGTCAGATATAATTGGGGGATAGTGATTAGTGGACTTGTTGATTTCAGAGGGAGGAGGAGAAAAGAGCTGGAGGAGAGAAGAAATAAAAAGTAAGTGAAAGCTGGTGGAAAAGGCTTAAAATCTGGTTGGTGCATTGCAGAGGTCCAGTATCAGTCAAAAAAACAAGCCATGCATCAGTGGTTTGTTCAGTCTTTTCTAAAACAGCAGACGTTGTCCCATCTCCAGATGTTTTGCTGATTTACTTTGTGCTCCCCCATCACTGTCATCAGTGGAGACAAAAAAAAAAAAAAAAAGGCTTGTTACCGCGGTTATGCCGAATCATTATTCACATTTGCATAATCATCACAACTCTGGAACAATAGCTGTGTTTATCATATCTTTTTAGGCCAGCAGAAGTACTTAACAAGGAGACGTGACTCTGAGCAAAACTTTCTCTGTACTTTGATGTGCCTCATTTTTTGGGATCACATCCAAGCTAAGTTTTTAATTACTGCTACAGCTAGTCCAATATATATTAGAATTAAATGCTTCCATTCAATGCAGCTTTATAATTCACTACATTTCTTAAAGAAAAAAAAATATTGCACAGTGACAGCTATACTTAGCAGCTACTTTACAGATTATGACTTTAAAATATGTGATCAGTCTTTACTGATTTCTTATAGACTAAAATGATGCTGATTTTCAGTCCATGGACCCCTTAGCTGATGGAGAGGCGATACATATGCTACAGTGAATATCTTTGGGTCTTCTCTCATTTGCACTTACCCATAGCTGCTAAATCGGCAGCAATTGTAGCAAGGCTAATGTTCGGCTAATGTTAGCCAAACACTCTGCGCTTTCACTGGTGGTTTCTGATGTGGAGAATCAGTCAGAGTCTCTGCTCATGAAGTTACAAAATGATCCACTGTGGCTCACAGGAGTGTCTGTACACTTGAGATAATAACACAGATAATTGGCCATTGTGTTTTTTTCGGGATTCAAGATGTTTATATAATGCAATCAAGTGATAAACTTTGGCTGAGATGCTCTGTTAAAAAAGAACAGTAAATAAATTAAGTAGTAAAAGACAGAAGTAGAAGAATGAAATTCAGTATACAATAATTAAATAAAATAAAATATATCCAAACAAAATATCGTGTAATAAGACCAATGTAAAAATATGAGTTATCTTCTCTAGTAATGTGTTGGATTCATGTTAATGTGCATTTTCAGACATACTTAAATTTTTGAAGGTCCCACTGCAGCAACTCTGTGGACACCCATGGGATTGTGGATCCCCTGTTGAGAACCGCTGTCATACAAAGGAGTTAAAAAAAATAGTTTTTCCTTGACCAACTATGACAGCAAACTACGGAGCCCCTCTGGTGACATTGGATGAAAAAAAAATAATGCGAATCCAATAATGTAATATACAACCGTTTAACACTGAATGTGGTCACTCTGTTTAATGATTGCTTCTGATTTCGATATTGTTAGTATAAATAGCTACTTGCAACAGAGTAAATTTACGTTATAATGAGATATAGACCTTTTCCACAGCAGCCATATTGAAATTAAATAGTAGTGTAAACACAGGTGTTACCAATGATGCTAAGGTAACAAGGTAACAACTACAGTATACTACAAGTCTGAGACAAAATTACTTTTTAATATAAAACTTCAAACTGTTTAAATGTACTTGGATAGCAACATGAATCTCAACCTATCCCACCATACCCTACCCTACCATACTATACCCTATCCCTCCCTACTCTACTATACCCTACCCTACCCTCTTTAAGCTCTTAAACACACAGAAAGTGGAAGAAAGTCTTCCCAACTCAGGAAACAGGACCAACCCAGGAGCACATG
>JAJHUR010140065.1:1570-43299 GCA_027495735.1 Lutjanus campechanus | reverse complement strand
TTTTTTTTTGTTTTTTTCACTTTTCCAGTTAGGCCAGTGGATCAGAAATCCACTTGTCCAGAGTCCATATTTACTTGCCACTGTACAAATTGTTTGATTTATTAGGGGTTATCAAAAAACAACAAAGACTAAAGTTAATTGTCATGTTTAATCTAGGTTGGCAATGTCTATACAGTGTCAGAAAATAGTGAAAAATGTCCATCCTGGTTTTTCAAAGTGCAAGGTTACGTCCTTAAATACCTTGTTTAGTCAGTCTAAAAATCCAAATATATTTAGTTTGATATGGTAACAACTAAAGAAAAGCCTGAAATCTCCATATTTGAGAAGCTGGAAACTGACTTTTCTGACATTTTTGCACGAAAAATTAGTTAAAAATGAATTGTTTATCAAAAGAGTTCAGTTCTTTTTTTATTTTATTTTTTAATCACTTGCCCAGGGCAAGCGTGCAGTACTTATTGTTGAGCCTTGCTTATAGGTTAGTTATGAGGTTGTTAACACTTTATAAGTCATTAATAAATAATGAACAAGTTATGACACTGTTTTCACACATCATGTGGACTCAAGATCCAGTCACTGCTTTACTACTAATTAAAGGCAAAATATGCAACATTTCCCTAAAACAAAAAACAGTGTATAGACTCAGAAGCGTAATCCCTTCCAATCATCACTTATTACCTACTAGAAGAGTGAGAAGTCTTTACAGAGACCCTGCTGTCCGCCTGTATTTCTCATGATTTTGCTGTGCTTGGGATGCTTTGCTAACCCAATACGGCAGTATTTGACGTCCTGGGAATGAGATGCAACAATAAGCGATGTTTGTGGTGCGTTTACGAACAGCTCAGACAAATCCTACTAATTCTGCCTTCAGTTTTGCTAATAAGTTACTAACATTTATAACTGGTAAAAGGGAGTCTGATTGTAAAGTGTGAAATACATCACCATTTATTAATAACTCATGTCACATAGGGGTGCAAGAAAAAGTCGATACACTTGACTTGATCATTATGTTTTGCTGTACTGTAAAATGTCATCTTCACTGTTCTGACGACATAAAAAAGTAAACTTTTTAACTCAGAAAGCATATAGTGCTGTGTTTTTTATATTATGACATATTTCCGAAAGTTAGATAATAAAATATGATTATATCACCTTGCTTACAGTATCCCAGTATATTGCAATATATTGAATCGTAACCCCTGTATCGTGATATGTAATGCAAGGTTCTTGCCAATATGCAGCCCTAATGTCACATCAACACCTGTGATAACAAGGAGGACGGCTGCTGACAGCATGCCGAAAATGTCAAGGTGAACAGTATTGTCAAGTATTATACTGCCTTAGTGTACGAGTCTGGCATTTTGATATGTTCATTTGATATATCAAATGAAACTCTCTGACTATGAAGATATGCTGATGCTGGTTAAATGCTAGTAACTTATTAAAAAATATGTGATGAAGCTGATAGATATAAATGCTGCTGATGGAGAAGAAAAGGTAAACTAACTAAGCAATGAAATCTGTGGCTTAACATTACAGATAAATGTGGGCTCACTATTTAGCAAGCAGCAGGTCACTGTTGCCCTTTTTATCTCATGTGTTATAACAGCATATGTATGATTTATAAAGTGTTTCCAACCTAATTAATAATCTAATTATAAATATTTAGAAATCATTTATATGGGTAGTCCTTTTGTAAAGTGGTGCCCTGATTTCTTTTCAATTTGATGATTTAAATTCTTCCTCTGTGCTTCATAAATGTGCAGAAAAAGCCACTAAAATTATTGTGAAAGATTTGATCAAGAGGTAATGCATTTTCCCAGCCATATATTCCTCCATTCACTTAACCTGTGTGACCACAAAGCAAATGCAATACTATATAGTGTAAGTCTATATTTTTGTGAAAAGTATTGCAGGATTTTAAATGGGATTTGGTTTGTGTGCACACTGTACCAGCTGATGGAATAACAACACTGTTCATTCAGGGAGGGATGATTGAGCCCGATACTGTGTGTACTGTGTCTGCACTGTGTGTGTGTGTTTATGCTGCTGCTGCTGCTGGAGTAATACTGACATCAGTGCAGATATGGAGGCAGACACCTGAATCAAGTCGCATGTCATTAAGGCATCCAAATTCTTCACAAATACCCATGACTCCATGCTGACACACTCCGTCGCAGGCAACAGTTTCCCTTAAGAAGGAGCAATATCGACTCCTGTTTAAATGTCTATTGCAATCTTGCACATTTATGGTGGCAGGAATAAGGTGTAGTGTATAAACACGAAGATACCCGCACCATTCAAACCACACTCGGCAAGTTTCATTTCCCTTTCCTCCTCTTAAACTTGTTAACTTTTAATAAAATCTCATCACACAGACATTAAAATAATTACTGGCACCATTTCCGCATTCTCAGGACAGCTTGCTAAATTTTTTTTAAATGCATTTTATTAAAGTTAGTACAAACTGTACACTCACCATGATGCTTAATTATTTGATGTCATTATCTTTGAATTTTTCCATCTTGACTGTGAGCTGCTGATGGCGACACAAGTGCCTCCTCCTCATCTGTGTGTTAAGTGACAGCACCTCTGATGTCTCCTCCAGCCACACTGGGGCGCTGCTTTTTGAAGCAGCCCCCAGTGGCCTGATATGCAGATCAGTGTGTGAATACAGGCATCAGAATGTTTCCTTTCTGCCCTCGAGGTCCTCACACATGCAGTGTACTCCCACGTCATGACCGTGATTGATCTCTGGATGTGGTGTATTTTAGGGATGGCAAAATGTTATTTTCACAAAAAGGTTCATGGGACCAGATGAGTATGATTCAACTTTAACATGACCATATTACCCTGAAAGGGGCAAATATTTGTTGTTGGGCCCCAGCTGACCTCTTCTGTACTGTACATTATTTCCCCAGATACCAAGTGATACTCTAGAACAGTAGCGATCTGTCAATTATTTGATTAACAAGAAATTTAATTAGCAACAGTTCTGTTTGCTTCTCAAATATGAATATTTGCTGTTTTCTTAGTTGTGCTGATAGTACACTCATTGTTTTTGGGTTTCGGTCAGACAAAACTGTCTATGTGAATATGTTCACTTGGGCTTTGATGAATTGTAACAGACATTTTTCTTTCTTTCTGTCGTTCTCTTTTTTTTTCATTTTTCTTAACACTGTAGAATCACGTCACTTCAACATGGAAGCCTTCGAGGAAGAGGACCTGCACCCTCTGTAGATATAAACGGCTCATTCTAAGGTAATAAAAACACATTTCTTATTTTCAGGTGATTCTACACTAATGAAAACATATTTATGAATGCTGTATTCCATTTCAACCATATTCTGACAATTTGTCCCCATTAACTTTAACACTTTAGCACATCATGAATTGATTTAATTAATCATGACCTCATTGGTATAAAAACCCCTAATTCATCGTATATGGACTATGAAGGGTATTTCTCACTATTTTCTGATGCTTTATACATTAAATGATAATGTATTAATAAGGAAAAATCATTTGCAGACTAATTGTTAAATAAAATAATTGCTAGCGGTCCTACAGAACTCCTTTGCTGGAATAATGCCACCTCATTACCCCGGTGGCACCGTGTGTCAAGTCCTTTGAAGAAATTTGGTAAAAAATACAACTTTACTTAGGAAAATACTGAACATGAAACAATTGTAAACAAAACTAGTTAGCAAGTGAGTAGCTAACTGAATTGGGACCAAGTCATTGTCTCAAGTCTTTGCACTCAAGTCCCAAGTCAAAACAGGCAAGTGCCGAGTCAAATCTCAAGTCAATGCAGACAGGTCCCCAAGTCAAGCACCAAGTTTGAGTTTCAAGTCCTAAATAAGTCATAATGTGCTCTTCAAATTGAGCAACTTCAAATGTCAAAAGCAGTTGGAAGTTGTTGCCTCGTCGCCTGTAATTTTCAAGTCTCATGTTTTGCAGACTGCAAGGGGGATGAATATTTTATCTTTCAGTTTGGGGGGAATTCATCAGGTATTTTCAAGTCAAAATGCTCATGTCCAAGTAAAGTCACAAGTCACTGGTGTCCAAGTTGAGTTGCAAGTCTTTTGATTTTGTCAAATCGAGCCTAAAGTCATCAAATTTATGACCTGAGTCTGACTGAAGTCCAAGTCATGTGATTTGAGAGCACACCTCTGGTAGCTATCCATGCCAACCTTATGAATAAAAAAAAGAGACCAAGCCTAAGCATGGACAATTCCAGTATCACTATGTCTTGTATGAAGAAAACTATGGAAACAATGTTGACTTTTATGTGATTCATGATGTTAAATAACACTTTTAAATCCAATCGAAAGATCACATAAATGATGTTGTAGTTCAGTGGTGCAAATGTTTAAACAAATATGAATCAAATGAGGTACAAGTTGTTAATATGGAGTGAACTCTGGACTTTGCCTGGTTGGTGATCCAGCCTTAGATCTGATCTACAAACCGCAGATCTTCCCCAATAATGAGAATATCTTTTGTTATGATTTGCACACAAGTGCATACTGTGATAAATCCCCTATGTAATCTATATTTATGTTTGACGCCGTGCCATTTTTTCCACTTGGCGTGTTTATTTAAACAGCTCTTGTTCAAACTATTCAGTGATGACGATCAGTCTTATCTGCAGAAAGGAGAGCAGTGGAGGAAACATTTAGAGAATTAGTGCAGATAGATTCCTTCCCTATCATTAATAACAATCCTCCTCATTTTCTCTTCAGACTTTCAGATGTTTGCATATCATTTGTATTTTTAATTGGTGAAGTTTGATTAAACCCAGCCCCTAGTGTTATATGGCATTAGGCGCTGCCATATGTTTAGTTGTGTGCAGATACCCATTTCCATAATCATTCTGCCTGTTTGAGGCGCTTGTCTATTTGCTGCACAGCTTTGATTGCATCTGCCTCAACTTAAACGATGCCTTGTGAGTTCTTCAGTTCATCGCTGTGACCTTTAATCTACGACTTACAGAATGCTCCCATCTATCATGGTTGTCACTTTGAAATTCCTAATCTCGTCTGAAAAGTCTTTACAAGTGAAGCTGGATTACTCTGATAATTAATCATATTCAAATGCATGAAAACAAATTTTGTTTACATATTTGCGATCACCTAAAATGAGAAAAACGAGGGAGGAGTGTGCAGCCCTGTGACTTAGGTGAGGTGCGCATTTGCATAACATTCAGTTTAAACAAGCGAGCAGAGAATGATTTGTTCAGAGCAGCACTGAGATGAACAGGGGCATGTGCTCCTTTCATTTTTCATTCAAATTATATTCAGATCGGAGCATTTTATTTGACTTATTATATTTCTTACAGGCAGAGTCATTAATTTGACAGGTTGTGTTCATTTTAGAAATAAACTCTTGTCAACAACTCCCAGCGATGATTTCTTTTGCGTTTCGATCGGCTGAGTGCAAATGATGCTCCAATGTTACACCAAAGGCGGGCAAAGTTAATCTGCTTTATCACACGAGCAACAGGGGGCAGTTTTTGTTTCACAACTTACAGATTTGTTGAGTCAAGTCAGACATGAAATTCACTTTTTGTGCAATACAACTAATCCTTGTGTGCTTTTGGAGTAATTACACTTCTGCCTTGATTTCATGCATTTCATTATCTCATAATAAAGGCTTACACTGAACTGCTACACACTCAGCATCCTGAATATATTGTATAGGACACATACAGGACCATATAAATGCACTGTGCAGTGGTTAGTCTGAGTCTTACACTGCCTCCTTGAACTGAACATGAAGCTTTTACAGTACGTTGTAATGCTGACAGCATCGACTCTATGCAGGCGCAAGCTTCCTCAAGTATTGTATTTTCCATATTTATAATGTATTGTGGTTTTATAATATTTGAAGCTGTATGTTTTAATCAGTGGTGGAAAAAGTACTGAAAATTTGTACTCATGTACAAGTACTGTTATATTGCTAAAATATTACTCAGTTACAAATAAAAGTACTAGTGTTAAAAATAAACTTAAGTAAAAGTACAAAGTATTAATTGCAAAAACTAGTCAGAGTATTAGTTACTTTTAACTGTTGATGTCATCGTCACCTCTCAAAACTAGGTTTACAAATTTACAAAATTTTTCTCAACCGATAGTTGCTAACAATCGACTAATCAATAATCATTTTTAACACACAAAACATGTTTTTTTTCCTCATTTTCAACTTTTTTTCTAAGTTTAAGATTTCTTATTTAACAAATGTCTCCACCGGACAAAACAATGTCAAATGAGGTCCAGTGACTGCCATGAATAAATGAATTAAATATCCCTGACTACATTTGTAATTGGTTAAATTCTTAATGGCAATTAATCGATTAATGATTGATTATTAACATCATTATTCTGACTGTGTGTTGCTGCAGCATTTTGTTTTGTTTTTCGTTCACATGTCCTGGTTTTCATTGGCCCATTTGTGATCAGATCACCTGATTGGCCTCTAAAATGCAGATGAAAGGTTTGAATATTAATTCAAATTGTACTCAGTACTCAACTATGATTTTAAAAGTAACTAAGTAGATCACACCTTGTAATGAATACTTAAGTACGAGTAAAAGTACAGACTTGAAAATCTACTCATAAAAGTACAAGTACCCCAAAAAACGACTTAATTACAGCAATTAGAATATTCGTAAATAGTTACTTCCACCTCTGGTTTTAATTTAGATTAATTTAGGCCCATTGGAACTATATTAAATTGTATTGTCCCTATAAAATAAAATGAAAATAAAATAATAAATAAAGCTGTGAGACAACGCTGCCAGAAATTACATGACATGACATTACTTGCAACTGTGTGGGCAGATGTCTAAAAAGTGGCCGTTAAAAACTTTCAAAAAGTTTCAAAATAAAGATTTTCCATTTCTTTACTCAAGTTTCAATCTTAACTCAGCTTTCAACATTTAAAACTTTTCTCCCAACATTAGCACACCACTTTTCAGATCATCATTCACAAGGTGTCAAACCTGGAAAACACAACACAACAGTGACAGATTCCTCTGAAAACACTACAAAAACAGTAGTGCTGTTATGAAGAAGGACATGTTTGGAGAGATGTGACCCTTTTTCGGTCTAACAAAATATTATGCAAGCCTTAAAAACGTTGGTTTCGATTTTTCAAAACATTCTCAACCTTTCGAAGGTTTTTTTTCAGTTTAGAAATATGACCTGATATATATCCCTATATACTGAGTTTTCTTTGTGAAAAAAATATCAGTCAGCCAGTTCTGGTAATAATGTCACCATCCTATATTTATATTCACCTGTTTATTCATGCAGTCCTTCTACTCATGTCTGTCTCTACTTTGACATACACTATGTTTTGCTGTGTGTGCTCAAGTAAATAATGGCAGCTGCCCTCTCCACATTTTGGATGATGAGTTGTTGTGTTAGACCTTCCTACTTGAGACATGAACTCTGTTCCTCTGTTTCAAGAAACTCAACAACTCTGAGTCTCGCGTTGCCCTCGTGCACTAAACATGAAGCTTTTATATTCTTGTGTTCACTGTGCGGGCTCTCAATATGTCTGTGTACCAGGAGCGTCCTTGTGAGGGGGATAGTGGGACTAAATATCCAAGGCTCTAACATTTTACCTGTTATTAGTATTACAAATAAACTATTGATGGTGGCAAAGAGTTTATTTCTTGTATTTATTTTCCCCTCTTCCTACCCTCTTAAAGGTGCGCACTCCTGCAGGAAGGTGGAAAAAAATGGTTCCACCACAAACATGGCAAATCAGTCATGTCATTAATTCAAAAATGTCAAATCAGGCTACCAAAAGAGAAAACAAACACATTATTAAGAAACAACACAACCAACCAAAGGGAAAGAGAACAAAATTCTTACATAAGACAGACTATAGAGAACTGTTGTGAACACAACATAATTTTTTGATATCTAATTTTATGAGATGTATCATACTATGAAGAACATGCCACCGTATGTATAAAATCTGAGTTTTAAGAAGTTAACTTGTTTATACATTCAGAGCAGTGGCGATAGATAACACACTGCTGTCTAGTGATCGGGGGTTTTAAACACAACACAAAATGAACCACTGCCACAAATCTTTGCGTGCAACACAATACCAAGCTACAGTGTTTTTGAGAATCGATTCAGTATCACAAAACATCGGGATACTCAAGTGTATCAATATTTTCATAAACCGCTAACATACAAACAGTTAATGCCAACAGCATATTGGATCTCTCCCCACAAAGTACTCAATCCCCCTGGCTGTTTTTGACTTTTGGCTATGCTATCAACCTGAATGACTAAACCCTTTTTACTATGTGATGAAATTATATGAAGTTAATAAAAGCAACTTCATGAGGAGGCTCTGACTTAGGGGCCCTCTGAGCCCTTTGGCCCTTGGGTAATCCACCCCTGAGTTAATTATTATTATATCAATAATATTTAGCTTGCAGCTAAATGAATCAGAATCACAGGTCCATCATCACAAGGGCTACATGTAACTATTGTTTTCATAGTGAATCTGTTTTTCTCGATTAATCGATTACTTGTTTGGTCCATAAAATGACAGAAAATGCTGAAAAATATGGATCAGTGTTTCTCAAGATGCCATCTTCAGATGTCTTGTTTTGCCCACAACGCACAAGTATATTCAGTTTACTGTCAGAGGGGGAGTAAAGAATCCAGAAAATATTCACATTTAAGAAGCTGATGCTGATTGATTAATCTTTGCAGCTCTAATCATCGCTATCTGCTCACGTTACTGATGATGTCAGACTAGGTTAGCTCATAATTCACCTATAAGAGGTGTTGTAATATTGATATCATGTTAATAATACAAATAAGATAATATTGTGTGAATAATCCAGCGCCTCTTACAACATACTTTATGCTCTTAAGTAATTTGTTTCTTTCCTGTCTCGCTTTGTCTTTGCCAATTCTAACTGATTAATTGTAGCTTCACCTATGAGGAAATTTTTAAAATAACAGCTGTTATATTGTCATTTGTTGTCTTTTTGATCAAACTTTATTCTCTTCAATCTGCGCACAAATAACACGACTTTACACTTTGGAATTACTATGAAGTGCCTACGCCAAAGTCCAATTTTTCACTGTGTAAAGTTGTGTTATTTGTAAGCAGATTGAAGAGTATTGGCTGGTTTATACACCAGCATCCAGTTATAGATGCTTCATGAAAGTTAAAATTACTGACAACTATCAATAAACACTTAGAAAGACCTAATATCTGCTTACGACTAAAATGTAGTAGGCTAAATATTGTTTATTAAATGTTTTTCACACTGCTAATAAATGTTAAATAAAGAAATTAACATAATGTCCTGTGTCATTTTTTTTTTTCCGCATTTCGAGACAAATTGCCACATGTTGTGCATGTAATAGGGGCCATGCAATAGAGCCGTGCATTGGTCAAAAATTAACCATTTTGTTCATGTAACCAGCAGATGTTATTATTGCACATGTAAACTGCAATAATGAGAAAATAAGCTGAGATCTTTTCCAGTGAAAGACGACTGATATCTTTGTAGACTTTCTTTGCTGTGGACGCTGCTATTTCTTTAGCAGAAGTGAGTCCTGGTTATGTTTTCTCTTTGAAAAAGACACATTCTTTCTAAAGAGGAAGGAAAAAAACATTTCACTTTTCAATTACCCCCAGCTCCTTCACCTCTCCCGTCCTCCCCAGGTCTAGTTTCCAAGGAGAGGAGAAAAAGAGAAGGGATGCTTTTCACTTGCATGGCAGCACCCCTCCCTCTCATTCTTCTCCTATCATTCCAGCTACCACTTTTATGCATGAAACAGAGAAGAAGATTGAAAGCATTCACTGGCCATTCAGACAATGAAGAAAGGAGATCCTCAGAGCTTTATTAGATATGAAGATCTACAATAAAAATCAATTTCTGGCCTCTTTATGCAGTTTAAATGACAAAGCCTCAACCCATTCAGCCATTGTGTGGAGGAAAGTAATTCTGCAGCACCGGCCGAGACAAGAGCGCCGTATACTTTCTGACCTGCGATTGCAGATTCTAATATGATACAGACCTACTGAGATAATAGGAGGCACTTAATATCATCTGTTGAGAAGAAAAAAAAAGTTATCTCATATCTTTTGGTAGATAGATGGATGGGGGATGAGGTTTAAACCATTTCATGGGCAGAATACTAAACAGGCTGAGATGGACACCTGAGCATTTCACTCTCAGCAGAGCTCTGATAATGTGAAAGTTGGTAACACCAAGCAAGGCTTTATACACAACTAGGTGCTTCATTAGACCAATTAGTAATGTGGTAAAAATGAGGATTACAAAAAGCAAATATCACAGTATTGTTTGACTGTATTTTTAACTAAAATGCAAAATGTAAAGATAAAAATAAATACATTCCTTTTTCATAGGAATGTGTTCTAATATTACTCTAATATTACATAAGTTCTAACAACTGACACTGTGTTTTGTGTAAGAAACAAAAGTACAAAATTTCAAGTTGCATGGTCAGTTACATGTAGGAAGTGTCAAGTTAGCTGTTAGCCTGAAGAGGTTAAAATCTCCAGCAACACTTGTAGGAACATTTGTATTGAACAAAAAAAAAAATCACCATGTGTATTTATGGTGACCCTGATGAAAACCAGAAGTCAAAACTTACAGGTTTCACAATGAAGTTGTTACGTTACACTTGTGTTGCTGCATTAGTGGGTCAGGTGCAGATGTGGTAAAGGCTGGTTTCAGTAATAGATTTATGAGTTTGTATAGGCTCATCATACTCTTAAAACACTACACAGCATTTTAGAATAGTTTGAGTTTATCCTCTGTTGCAACAACTGGCAGGACAAAGTAGATATACTGTTTATATTACAAAATCATTTACCTGTAATGTGATTGTACGTATTTGATTTGCCTGTGCGTCTTGTTATCAGATCCTATTGCTTTTACAACTGAAAAGATTTGAGAAAATACTCTAACTGTTGCCGTTAAACAATGAAACACACTTGTGAAAAGTGAAGAAAACTATAATATATAAGAAAATACAAATCAAAGTAAAAAAAAAAATACAAGAGACATAAATAAAGCTATCAGGACAGATAGAGAAATGAACATAAATAAGTAACAGGAATACTCTGTACAATTACAAGATACAGTATCAAGTATACATGTTATATACTTAACTACAACTAAACTAAAAACTTAAACTAAACTTAAACTTAACTGAAATTAAAATAAAAACTAGATTTGAGGAAAAAAAGAGTTGGAATCAGGGCTGTGACGCTAACCGTGTTACCACAGTACTACGGTCATGTGATGCCATTACCAATTTTATTTTGAAGGGTCAGTCTCATGTTGAGATCTATTAATACACCTAATGATCAGCACAGTCACACACAAGTCAGGAACACAGTCTCTGATTGGTCAACAGACTCAACCCAAGGTATCTTGGGATTGCTAGTGGGCTGCTAACAACATGCTAACAATCAGTATTTTCAAAATGGAAAAATAGATTAATAACTACAGAAGACATTATCATTGAAGATTTATTTTACCACATCTCCAAAAACGACACCGCAGTTCAAGGCTGGATTACAAAGCTTCTGGGAGGGATACGCTTGCACCGAGCTGAAGTTGTAAAAGTTCAATGCTAGCATTAGCTTAACATTAGCCTTTCCTGCTTAGCTTACTTGGGGGCTAACCCCGTCACTTTTCCAGCAGTTGCGAAACAACAGATGAGACACATTGTAACCTGAACTGTACATTTACTGCCAGATTGACAATTAGATGCAAAGTTTAAGTTACTGCTCCACTTTGAGCATGAGCAGCACTGGCACTCGTCTGCTGCTTGCTCTACCTTATTGCACACTTTACACACTTAAGTACTGCCCCATTCCTTAAAAGTTATGCTACACTTATGACAGTATGCTACAGTAAAGTTCAATAAAACATAATTACTAAAGCAGTCACAGTAAACCGCCATCCCTTGGGAATACGTGGCTTTGTCACTGCAGTCAGAAAAAATTCATCCCGTCACAGCTCTGGTTAGAATCCTGGTTTGGGCAGGGCCTTTCTGTGTGGAGTTTGCATGTTCTCCCTGTGCTTGTGTGAGTTTCCTCTGGGTGCTTTGATTTCCCCCCACCATCAAAAACATGCATGCTAGGTCAATTCTCCAGTCAGTACCCCTGACCAAGGTGCTGGCTGGAACAGCTGTCCACTGCTCCTTAATACTTAGGATCAGTTAAATGCAGAGACTCACCGTACGTTGTACTCCATATAATTGTATGTGTGACAGTGAAGATGACCTTTACCTCTCTGGACTAAAATATGTTTTGCTATGTGACCACAGTAAAGAATCACAGCTGTCCTCTCTCGCAGCTCAGATGATGAGTTGTTGTGTTGGACCCTCCTACATGAGACCTGAACTCTGGTCATCTTCTGTTTCAAGAAACTTGTAATCGATGACATGTGATGGAGAAAACTCAACAAGATAAATGATCTATGTGGCTGTAATGAAAAGGACTGTTTTTTTTTTTCTGTGGCCACGCTTTCATTCTTCTCTGATGGAGACGTGGATGAATTGGATGAGTGTAGCACATCTCCAGGGGCAGGGAGATAAATATTATGCCTGACTTCTCCTCCGCCATGTCTGGTTACCAGCTGAAAAGCAATTGTTTCACTCTGCCGTCTTGACTGCAAGACATGTGCTATTTCAAATTAAACCTTCAAGGTCCCAAAGTCATTTATTTGTGTCAAAACGGAGGCAGAATGGAATTCTGAGAAACAACAATAAATTCACTGTGGATGTAAGAAATCACAATAAATTCTCAGTGTCTTAGCGGCGAGTGTTGTTTGCTTGTGGAGCAGAATAATATCCAGGATGCAGCACTCCATTCAAGGCCTTAAAATGTGGAACTAATCTCCCTAAAAAGACTACTATTTGGTTCATTGTTTTTTGTTCAGCCTTCCCCAAGTGTTAGACGCACTAACGTGTGTCCATGGGGAAAGTCATTGAATATGAGTAGCCTTCTCCACCTCCACTACTATGAGAATGTAAGTGGATCCTGATTCACTGATAGCACACAGAAGCCTCCTTGAGTGTTTGCAAAGTGTGGACCTTGAGAAGAACAGCTTTGCCAAAAATCCTCTTGTGGCCCCAGAGACCACAGCACAGTGCTCAGTGAAAACAAAGATGTTATAAGCTAGCTTAGCTATTATCGCGCCTTTGCACTACATCTCCCCTGACACCGCATTCAAATCAGTCTCTATTTATTTGGGGTTTTATTTATTTATTACTGCATTTTTCTCCCCTTTTCCGAGGCAAAAAATGACTAAAAGGATTACTTGTGGAATAACTAAAATAATGAGCAGTGCTTGTGCCTCTTTAATTCAGGCAAACTGAGTTGTATTTTCCTTGAATCCCAGCATTAGCGTTAACATTGTGTGGAGAGGCACAAAGGGTTGTGAGTGTATGATACTGACAAAAGGGCAGAAAAGGAGAGGAGGCAGAAAGACTATAGTACATCAATCGCATAAAGACTTAATAGTAAATGACAGGAAGCAAAAATGATCGATAACAATTTGTATAAGCATGAAAGAAGCATTGATTTCATCATTTAGTCTGACAGCATATCCTGAAAATACATTTAATTTGACATTCAGAGTTAATTCTTACACATTCAATGAATTAAAACACTAACAATATGATTCAACCTGTGTACTAGTACATTTTGACTTTTTTACACTTTAGGATCTACAATCTACTCACAAGCATGGCAGGTAGTCCAGGGCATAGATTCAGCATTCAGACTTTTGCTGGACAAGAACATTGGTATTATGCGATTTTGACAAATACTGGTTTAAAGGACTAATGTGTAGAATGTAGTGGAATCTAGCGGTGAGTTCACCGTCCCCCAACATATGACCACCTTTGAAGTTGATATGGAGAGTTTCCCTGTATAGTTGCTTTTTAAATTTCTGATGGAGGTTTAGTTACTCTCTTTTGGCTCTGTTTTTGGTCAGCACCAGCTTGTTGCTAACTGTCTGTCTGCTAGTTGGTGCGTTTTGGTCGGTAGTTGGGGGTGGTTTTTTTTTGTGTGTGTGTTTTAGTGGTGTGAGTGAACGATAACAGTGAAGTTGTGGCTTAGTGAGCTAAGCAATGAGCAGAAACTCTGTATAAAGTTCCATAAAGCCAAGGGGAGCTGCAGATTTGAACTTTGTCACATTGTCATTTGATTCAGTATTTTTATAAAAATATATATTATAGCTTTTTTTAATGTTGGGGAAATAGTGTGGCCATGACAGTGATTAAAGTATGGTTAATGTCAGGCAGTTATCCCTAATATTAATGGGAGCACGATGCTTAAAACATACTTAAAACTACATTTTTTGTCAACTTTATACTTGGTGCCTTTCAATAAAGTTGTAAAACATGAATAACATAATTTTTTTATCTTTTGTCATTTTCTGTGACTGGTGTTCACAGCATTTTTATGCAGAACTCAGTTAGGACTTGTGATAATGCAGTTTTATAACAGTTTGTTCATAAGAAGTCTAACAGGTAATTCAATAGGTTAGAAGAAGAGAAAATAATATCTAAAGAAATAACATTGTTTGACTTTTTATTATTTTTTAAACACACAGGAATGCGGTCTGTGGGTCTCCAAACAATGAGGAAGTAAAGCCAATGGGTTGGCAATGAGTAAGGCTGGGTAAAATGTTGATCAGTGTCTCCCAAAGTGCAGGATAACGTCCTCGAATGTCTTGTTTTGCCCACAATCCAAAGACATTAAGTTTAATGTCATAAAGGATTAAGGAAACCAAAAAATATTCACATTTAAGAAGCTGACAGCAAACAGAAGCAAACAGAGAATTTTGACTTTTTTCTTAATTGATTAATATTCGATTAATTGATTAATTGCTGCAGCTCAAACTATACCTTCATTCAGTCTTTTTCGTACTCGGATCTAGACAAAAATGTGTATTTGAATGGTTTTGCTAGCAGCTAATTCCTGCAAATGTTCTTCATAAAGAATATATTTTGGGGGCTTTTATGTCTTTAATTTGACAGGACAGCTGAAGTGAGGACAGGAATGACAAGCAGCAAAGGGACGCAGGTAGGTGTCAAACCCACGGCCACTGCAGAGGACTCACAGCCTCAGTGCATGGAGCAAACACTTCACTGACTGAGCTGCCAGGCCATTGTTCATAAAGAGCAACATTCAAACAAGTAGCACACCACTGGTATCACTTTAAGGGTACTGGTATTTGGACTAGTGTTGTAATTTTTTTTTGAACAATACTCAGCCCTACAAATAAGTACCAGCCAACCGGCCAAACGCTGGTAAAATATGAAAGTAGCTGGTACATTTCAGACACAAAATGATGATTTATTATTGAGCAGCTGGTGAATTAGCATATTTATCTGTCAGTGACCGGTAGAGTATTTGCATTTTAAAAAGTTAATTTCCCACATTGATTAAAAATTTGTTTAAAAATTGGAAAAGAAAAAAAAAACAGAGCAAACGTTAAACTTCTAACATTATCTCATGAATGTCGGAGGCATTATGTACCTGTCCACCATCTTGACCTCCGTAGCTTTACCTACTTGACACGACTTCCTTCATTAGCACTGAACGTAAGACGAACACAGTCGTCAAGTATTAAAAGCAATAGGTCGTGCATATGACACACTTCTCTGATGATGGGGGAAGTGCGACATTGACGCCATGAACTGCTAATGCTAATATCAGTGACATAAGGCTCTCTCACAGTGCTTGGGTGGAATAAAATGAAAAGTCTGTCCCAGTTTACTTTGCTACCAGTTAGCATCTGCTTCCCAATTACACCAGCAATGTTTTCTCAAACTGTCTACTCAATGCATCACAATTGCTAGAGTGTGATGGTTCCCTGAAGGCGGCCGCCACCTGTCACTGTATACAAGACAGTGTTTATACAAATAATACATCGATAGAATGATGAATAGAGCGATATAATTGGTGATGAAAGATTAAAAAAATGCCTGAATGTTGAGATAAACTGGTTCCTCACAAGAGCACCTGTAAAAAAAAAAAGGATAAAACCACATTATGTGTTTTATGTAAGAATGTGAATTCAAAGGTTGTACATTGTAAAAACTGGCAAGACCCGAATTAAATCTGGTTGTGCTGTGTATTGATAATATTCAGTCATTTCAATAGAACAATAAATAGCAATAAATCAGCAAATATGCACATACATGTGAGACAAAGCTGAAATGATAAGGTGGTAGAGAGCAATGGGTTAACACTTACAAAACACTTCACAGGCATGTTGTGTTTGAATTGGGATGTAAGGATAAATCACATCGTTCCAGTCAACCAGATTGGATTTGAGTTTAATTTGATTTCCTTAAGATCAAGAACCCCTGCTTGTTCAAAAAAGAAAAAAAAAAACGCGTTTTGAAAAATAATCATGCTGTATTGCACTGATTTTTAGACAGTTGTTTAAATGAACCAATGAATCCTCGTGTTATCCTGAACAAAGACCGTGATCCTGCTATCAGACACTTCATTCATGTCTTCTCAATGCCTGAAAGACAAAGTGGGTAGCACAACAAATTCATTTAGAGCAGTGCTAAAACATGATCGGCATCTGTATAGGCGTGGGGTCTTATTGCCAAGATTAATTATATTCATTATACAGCGCACTGCATACAAATGACCTTGTTTCCCGTTCAATACACGCACTGACTTTGAATATTGTGTGCTGAACAGAATTATTAAGAGATATAGATATATTAAAAAAACTGGCATTAACTGTGGCTCTTTGCTGGTTTGCTGGGAATATGTTAAGGGAGAGAAGGTCTTACTTTACAAGGTTTTACAGGTTAAACATCTTTATCATTATTACATCTTCTTTACAAGCCTGTAATAGCTAGCTGCTCCTTTGTCTGTGTCTATAGTCAGCGTATTGCATTGACTTGTATGGTACTGAATACACAAAGTCTAAAATGGTTTGTGTCATATAAATAGACAGCCATCTCTCATATCTGTATCGCTGCTTTACTTGAATCAGCAGGAGATGTTTGAGATGATCGTTCAAAGTCATCTGGAGGGATTTGAATGTGAGCTGTCCTTAAAAAAAAATCCTTTCCTTAACTGATCATTAATAACTTCAACAATCAATTAATCAATTAATTGTAATTAAAGAAATTTTGCTAAACCAAATAATACCAAATGCATTTTTTCCACCTCAATTCAAGCTTTATTTGCCCATCAACATATTGCATATTCTCTAGGCCTACATATTAAACACATAGACTCAAATATCAGATAACATTTAGATCTTTATTTGATAGTAGATTGATTAAATTTTACTTGATTTACTTTCTTTTAAAACCAGCTGCTGTCCCCTCTTTATGTTGATCTCTGTGAGATCTGACTTATGAAACAGCATGTTTCAAATGCAGAAATAAAATACAGGAAATCAAGCTTGCTACCATAATATATAGACAACACTTTATGTTAAAGCTTTAAAGGAGGAATTTAAATTGATAACAGAGATGTTGCTGATTAATCATTAATTAATTAATTGCCATTAAGAATAACAATAGTTTTATCTGGTAGGGTTTTTGTTTACAATGGAAACTTAAAGAGGGACAAGGACAGAAAGTAGGAAATAATAGAATGGATGAGTCTGATTAATACATATGTATAAAATATAACATAAACGTTAATTCTAGACCTTAGAGGTGGTAGTTTAACTTGCTCACTTATAGATTTACTTTGTTTTTATTTTAATGTCATAAGTCATTTATGTAAAATGTTTTCACGGCGTGTTATCAATCCAGAGGTTTGCCATGTTGGCGGCACTGACTGTACTGACAACCCCTATGATCTCGCCACTGTTGCTGAGGATTTGCTGCCTTCAAATGCTGTCGTAGTTACGTTATGTTCACGAGAAGAGTTCATATGAACGTCCCTGTTGTGGTATTCACGACGTTGTTCACAAGTGACATTTGAACGCAGCATTGTTGCTCAAAATGGTCAATTTTGGTCGACCAAATATAAGCTTGTAAAAATAATACATTTGTTTTTCATCATCTGACTTACTTACAATAAAGTGTTTTAAGACAGATGTTTCATGTGTTTATATGTTAATGTTCATGTTAATTTTGATCCAAAAAGTTTATGTAGTCGACTCAAAATGTTAAAAGTTTTGGATGTTTAGTTAAATGTAAAGATGTTAGATTTCAGACGACACATCATTGATAAACTGATACTGAGCCTCATCCATCCTTTGTAACCTTTAAGGCCTTCAGCTGTGTGTGGGCTTGGCGAAAAATGAGACACACTGTAAAAAGAGTATTTCATCAATAATACATTTGAGCTCCTTAATGTTTTGAATGAGTCTCAGTCAGCTTTCTGCTCTAGTGATGGCAGTCTACTTTTGTGGATTACACTAACTTGAAGCTACACTTTATCCCCTTAACCTGCTATTCTTGTTTCATCATGATGTCCATGTCTTTCCAGATTCTTGACCCTGCAGTTGAGCTGCCATTTTCTCTTGGTGAAAGAAGGTAAGTCTAATGGAAGCAAACGTATTTTGCGATTTAATAATGTTTCGTATTACATATATGGTCCACCTAAATTGGTTAAATTGTGTTGTTTTTATTTTTGGAAACTTACTGAACCAAACTAATTAACGTTAAGTCTGGCTAACATTAGCAATTATATGAATTTTATTTAGCAAACTAAAGTAACACATTATTGTTAATATAAAAAAACTTAACTTGAAACCATACTATTGGGTCGATAAGGAGCAGTATTGTACTTTTGGGTAAACCAAATAATTGAGTTGGAAAATTAAGTTGATTTCCCTTAAATTTAAGTTGCATTAATTGCAAACTGTCGATTTGAAAGCAATCAGATTAAGAACATCTGATTTAAAGTGACTGTTTTCATCTAACTTGGTAACTTGAGTTGAAGTAATTTTTAAAGTTGGTTCAAATATTGGCTTTTTTCAGTGTCCTCCTTGCTGTCAGGATAACAAATAGGAGGTACAATGGTTCGTCTCGTTATTCCAAGAAGAGGGAGCCAGCTCGTACAGATCTTCACCACCTGTTAACTTTAGTTTAGCAGAACTTTCCTGTGGTTTAGACATCCTGAAGTCAAGGCTTGAATCAAATATTCAGTCATTCTGTTGTTCACATCCCAGTATCTAAGAAATGGCCGGGCATCCAGGTTACTGACCAAACTGTGATGATGGTGCAAACTCTCTATAAGCGAGCTCCTCATGACAGTGATGTCTAGTTGTCACAGTCATATTTGTTGTCTTGTATGTTTATTAAGTCAGGAAAAAAGCACTTACAATGTTTTAAATGACTAAGAACTTGAAGAGTTTATTATTGCACAAAGAAATGACTGACTATATAAAGGACTGTGTTGCAGTTTGTGGGATTGTCATATGTTATTTTGCAAGAAATTTATTATTACAATCCTGTAGTTATTTTTAGAAACCAATGTTTAACCTTCCCTACCAAAGCACAGCAGCATCAGACCTATTTCAAGAACATGGAGAACCGGGTCTTGCTTTGGTATGAAAGATACATTTGATCTCCTGTCAGCAGTTTATTATTAATGGCCACTAATCACAATGGCTTAGCTTTAGTATGTTTTTATAAATATTTACCAATTGTAACACCTTTTTCACATAAGACATAACTAGATGGGGTCATCTAGACCTGCCATAGCATGAAAAACGCAGGTATACCATGAATGATGGCTGCATTCCATGTAGGTTTACCATATCCATGGCCATGCTGTTCAGACCAGATTTGATTTAATAAAATTTTGCAGCGATATCCCTTCATTCCGATGGATTCGCCACAGAAATGCATTCGATCTTGCAGGACATCTGCATGTTTTTTTGGTCAGGTTCAAATTTGCACAGTTAATCAACAGCAAGTTGAACTTTGAGGTAACAAGAGCTGGAGAGTCCTAAATGTAGGAAGCTATCCTCATCAGGAGGTGGGGGTTGGCGTCCTGTGTCAAACCAATAGTCAACTTCAGCTTTTTATTTGACTTAGTTGACGTATTAGTTTAGTTTTGTTGACAGTTGTTTTATTATTGTTATTTTCAGATTTTGGTTGCAGTTTGGTTAGGCAACAACAGTTTAAGAAAAGATCATGGTTTTGATTAAAATTATGTATTATGAGTCAACATTGTCAAGGGTTTCATACAGGACACGTACATTAGCTAGCGCGTTAGCTGTTAGCATGCCAGTTATGGTAACTGCATTCTCACAAACCAGCTCTGGGAGTAGTCCTGTTACCAAGCTCCTAGAAATCAATATTTTGCAGATGTGCAGACATTTGTGGCACTTTCTGGTGTGAGCAGGTGTTTATACTTGTTGACTCAGAGGTCTGGAATATGAGGCACTTGAAGCCATCATTATTGTGATTGATTACGCTATGCCCGTGGTTTACTCGCCCTCGTGAGTTTTGACGTTGCTCTTCTGGCTGTACAGGTTTGATTTCATCGGCTGCTCCTCTTCATGTGTTCACACACTCTCATACTTAGGATAGTTCAGGTTTTTGAAGTGGTTTTATAAGTCAGTTTTTCCTCATAGTCAGTGTTTTATTATCAGTAGATAGTTTACATCAGATCAGTTTAAGTGTACACCATATTTAGAATATTTTCACCATTATATAAACCGATGTATCACACTCTCCAAAGCCACCAGACTCCTTTTGCAAAAACAGTCATTTTACCTCACAGAACATGTGATTTTCTGGTCTACAGCTGCCTCGATCTGTTTGATTGTTTGTGTTATTGTGTGACTTAATTGTTTTAAAAGGCTAGTGTGGAGTAGGGTTGTAACTTTTGTGCATTTTCTTCAACCTTTAGTTGAAAAGTTAACAATCAATAATGCATTGATCACGGATGATTAATTGGACAAAGAACACACATCACACATTTTCTCATTTTTATTTTATTTTAAGCAATTTTACCATTATCTGCTTTAGGTAGTGCAGTGATTATGGAGGGTACCTCACACAACCCCACTTAAAAAAAAACCCAGAATGATGCCTTTAAGCTAGAGATAATAAAATCTGTTAGATAACAGTAGATTTTGAACAGCAGGCACAAGCGCCAAAAGAGTATCATAGTAGTAGTCAACAGCTTTAAAGAGCTTTTATGCACCTCATGACTTGATTTCAGCTTTCTTTGATTTGTTTATATTGAACAAAAACAGCTGGGCACATTCTCCACCCTTGCATGTCTTCAGTGACTGTAATATACAGGCCTGATGTGTGGTGAATATTGCTGTATTTGGGAGGGATTTTCACAGACAGGTACGCAGTCTCCTCTTCAGCGCTACCTGTGCTTCCTCATATGCCTCCTTGCAACCTGTGCCGCATTTCTAGTGAAAGGACGGGTTGATGGGACCGTAACTTTCAGCATTCTTATCCATCCATAACTATTACCACACCAGTCCTCTGCCTCGCCTCTCCACACTAGAGAAAAAAAAAAATCAAAGAGGGTATTAGGCAGCAGGGTTATTCCCGACACTTTGCTGGAGGCTGGCGTTAATCTGTGCGTTTTGGAGAAACGAGGTTAGTTAAGCATTTTAATGGCCCTAGCCCTGTGATAATTAGGCCTGCCCTGGAGGGAGCTCCAGTTGAGCCACTTGGGCCTTGAAATGGAGCCAGGGAACTAAAGCCCTGCACGCACACAATGATCCTGAACTAATTCCCTGAGTAAATATTTTCTCCCGTTCACTCCACAGCCTCTTTCTCTTTAAAGTTGTAAAAGGCCTGTTTCCTTTTTTCCTCCTTTTTCTTCTTTTTCTCTCACTTTTTTTTTTTTTTTTTTTTTTTTTTTTTATCCTCCCTCCCGCTGCAGATATTTTTAGAGGGAGGCACTTGGAGCGGTTTTACAGAGATTTTATTCTCTTCTTTTATTTCTTTCTGTTCTTTTTTTTCTCTGTCATTGTGTCCTATTTCGTTGTGTGATAAAGCTCACACGGCGCAGTTTCTAACAGTTCCTCCGTGTGCATTTTTACACAATCACCTCACACGTACGGACGAGGGCCTCTGTTGTGTCTTGTCTGACTGGCGTGGCCCTTGACCCCGGGGCCCGCGGAGGGGCCCTCTGACTGACTGATCCGATCGTCCTAAAGGGGATAGGTCTCTGAACATTGTGTATAGTCTTCCCCTTCCTGCTTCAGTCTGGGGCTCCCACAACACAGAGAAGCCCCTGAGCCACAGCTGCTATTGTTTCTCCACACAAAAGACAGACATCACATTAAAAGTCCTCTGTATCGTCTTGAACTCACATCAGTCTTTGTCAACAGAAGAATCAAAGGCGAGCATTGGCTCCAACAATTAAATCTAAGAAAAAATATTCATGAATATCAGAGACGTGCCTTAATAAGTCTATTCATGCGAAATAAATGCACAATTCCTGATTTGTTTTTGAATGAAGGCGGCGGTTTCTTCACATCTTTATTAGAACTCGTGATGCGGACCGAGCACATCCTGCCATTAAGTTGTCAATCTACAAGTTTGTGTCTGGGTGATAAAGTTCGTCAGCTTTCAAAGTGGTTGTTTGGAGGATGTTTTGACTGACACGTGGCCCTCGAGCTACAGAAGTCAGCGTCCAGGTTTCCCAGGGACACTACTTGTTTGGCTCAGGGAACCTTTGTGAGAAGTATCTTCATCTCACTGCTGCTCAGTCAGCCCATTTCTCCAGGCCACAGTGTCAGGCATCATTTATCTCTGACAGTGAAGCTGTCTAGAGTGTGTGTGTCTGTCTGTCTACGCCAGCGTGCGCACGCGTGTGTGTTTGTATACGTGGGTCCGCCTGTGTCTCTGCGTTTGGCTTGGGCACGTGTCGTCGTGTGTCATATGGGTGTCCCAAGGACAATCCTCAGAGCGGGCTACAGCGGAATGAGCAGAGAAGATGAATGTTTTCTGAACATAGGAGAATATCATTAAAGCTACCTGTGCTGCGCTTGATTGATTTGCTGAATCACAGTCGCTGGATGTTAACATAAAACCAGCAAATGGCCTCAATTTAAATATGTTACTTATCAACACTCCACAGTCCATCAATGTGAAAATCCTCTGCAAGCTTTAATTTAATGGGGAGTGTGTAATTTTTCATTATACAGTAATTAGATGATATTAATTGCAAAACATCAGTTAACTTAGCTGACATGTGGCGGCTGCCAGACTGACTAATGTACATGCTAGTTCAACTCAACATATAGGATTCTAACCTTTGATGCAGAGGTTTTCAAACTGTAAGGAGAGAGAGGTGAAGCAAAGATGCTACGAGGTGCGTGCCATTATTCTAACAACAACTAGAAGTTATAAATTGTGGTTTGCACTTAAAAAAAAACATATAGTAAATCATATTTGTAATTTTTGACCGTGTGACTGAAGACTTCATCTTCATTCAACGTAATATCTTAAGCTTACTGAACATGTTTTCTCAAGTACAACTGAATTCATGTCATGTTTATTTGACTAAAAAAGTTTATTTGTTTTGAATTACCTCAACATGTCTTTTCAAATTCAGTCAACTTTAACGTGAAGGTTTTCAAACCAGCAAATATGCTGCGAGGTTCACACCAGTGCTCCAAAAACAACTGAAATTATACAGCAATTTAGTGTGAAATCTTTTCTCATTAACTTAACCGAAGTGTACAAGTTTTATTTATTGAAGTTAATTAAACTTCAAATTTCTAATATTTATTTTCAGAATGCTTCAGAGTTTTTCCAAACTTGAAGTATTTTGACTTGAAATAACAATTGAATGAATGTTCTGTACAGAGCTCAATCAGATCATTAAATTTATTTTCTAAAGGAACACCATCAGGATATTAGCACATTCCCAGCATGCATTGTGCGTGAATTAAAACTCTCCTGAGACCCTTGTTTTTTCGAGTTTGAAGAAAAATATATACATTTTAAGATAAGTCACTGTTGCTTCTTTTCACACTAATGAAAACACTGTGAACCATGATGAAGGTTAGTATTGAATTCAGTCCCTACTTCCTGACACTTCAAATTTAATAAATTCACCGGGAGCAGTTTCACATATTGTCTTTGTGCTGATGCTGGAACAAAATGGCTCCACCAGGAGCTGCTGTAGGATCTTTGTGTGAAATGAAGAACTGATTTTTCAGTGTAAAAGGAAATAATCATCAGTGTGACTGAAGAGTTGTTTCAGCTTCATATCTTAAGGTTACTGAACATGTTTTCTCAAATACGAGGATAAGTTTATTTGTTTTGAATCATTACAAAACTACCTTAGATTGTCTTTTTAAATTAAGTCAACTTAAAATTTCAACCAACTTTAATCATTTATTTTTACAGTGTAGCCTGTGTGTGGTCAGCAGCTGCAGCTCGTGGAGACAGTTAAGGTACTTCTAACGGATTGCTGCAATTTGCGTTAAAATGTTCACTTTCTCTCCGAGTCATGCGCATATTCTCAGATTCAGTGGGGCTCACACTTTCTGAAGGTCTACCCATGTCCATTGTGAATAAACATCAACAAATCAAAAATAGATGCTCTGTATAAGTATGCAGAACTTACCAGAGAATCATCACAATTTTAAGTTTTTTTCATTATCAGAGCAATTTAATGAGAGTTGTTTGTACATTAACGGGCATATTGCAAACATGAGCTGCTAATAGATAATTCGGCATACTTTTAATAGTGCCCGTTTGGACTAAAAATATTTTGGGTGTGTAGTTTGGGAGCCCATGGTGTCGCACTTTGAAAGCTCTCCCTTTAATACATTGTTGAAAGCACTGTAGAGATTTGATAAATAAACTGAAATACTGCAGATAGCTTTTCATGAACATACATGCTCACATGTTATCCCAGTATATTAGCCTAACCCTTGCCGCGCACATTCTCTCTTTGTCCTCCACTTCCTCTTCAATCCCTCTATTACCCTACATGTCCTCCGCACCCTGCCTCTTTGTCCTGTCTCAAGGCCATGGCCAGTCATGGGCTCGGGCCCGTGCTCCTAGCAGCTACTGACCCTTTGTGCCACCTTTATCACAGACTTCTTTACCGTGGGCTACTTAACCACAGCGCTAACTGCAGGTCCTGCGGGTCTCTGTGATTGTGCTCTGCATTGAGCAGAGAGATGAGGATTAACACCGACACTCGATAAAGGGGTCAGAGGTGTGCAGTGATTATTTGTGTGTGTGTATTACGGGAACGAGAGAGAGAAAAAGAGAGACAGAGAGAGGGAGTGTGTGCAAGGTAAGCCTGCGTGTGTGTGTGTGTGTGTGTGTGTGTGTGTGTGTGGCTCTCACAGGGTAGAGGATGAAGCAGGTGGAAGGGGGTTGGGGACATGGCTGCAAGGTTGAGGTGAAATAGATGGATAAGGTTAGCTGAGTTATCAGACAGGAGCATCACAATCAAGCTGTCAGCTCAATGCCTCCCTCTCTCTGCTCTCTCCCTCTTTTTGATAAACAGAGGAATAGGATTACAATTTGGACTGGTCCCGGGGCAGCGAGGAAGCCTGCCCTGCCTTTCAGCTGCATTCTCTGCTCGATGAAAGGAGCACAAGAAAGGCACAAATCTGCCAGACAGGGCTTTCTGGGTGGGGAATCCTTGTGGTGGAGGAAAGAAGGGCAGTTTGCCAAAGAACAAGGTGTGGAGGTTGTCTCCTAATAGAAAAAAAGGCTCAATTCAAAACATGTATTTAAAAGTCTGGTTCATCAGGACAATATCAGAATTTCTCACTTTCCTCTGGTGGTATTTGGTCACTTATCCACATTTCTTTGGTTTTATTTGCCAAGGTTTTAAGATCACATCAGTGGAATTTTGTGATGATTCTAGGGCTGCAACCAGCAATTATTTTCATCATCGACAAATTTGTCCATCATTTTCTCAATTGGACTATTCTTTTCTTAAAAAACAACTCTAAGCAATTAATCAATTATCAGAATAGCTGGCGATTAATTTAATAACCAGTTAATAATTGATTCATTGATTAATCATTGCAGCTCTAATGGATTCTGAATATTTGAAATGGTTTCAATGCTCCTTTTCCACAGTATTGATTTCTTGCTCTCTCTCTTTGTTAATTCGATAATTTAGTATTTTTACAGGCCTGATCTAACAAGAAAAATACAAATGTTTCTGAAAGAGTTATGTGTCCTATGGCCACGTTATAGCCTTATTATATTTGTATATTATCTTTTGATAAAAATATCGCTGTCTTTCAAGGTATTAAATCAAAGTTAGAAATCCCAGTATTGTGTTAACACTACTCACAGTATTTAAAAAATACATTTAAAAGCTGCAATATGTTTATTAATCATGAGTGCAGTCAGTGTTACTAAGTACATTTATTCAAGTACTTTACTTAACTTGAGTATTTCCATTTTCTACTCCACTACATTTCAAAAGGTAATGTACTTAGTTGCTCCGTTACGTTTATTTGATAGCTTGTTTCTTTTCAGGTTACTGCAGGTTTTTCTGTACTAAACATGAGATCTTCCTATAACATCTCATGCATTGTCATAAATGAAACTACCCAATATGTACAAAAGTTTAAATTAGTTCCACTTCAATCAGCTGCAACATTACAATGCCCATTACACATAGTGATCAATTATAATAATATGATGTATGATGTTTAATTATGTAAAAATAAAGATTGCCCTTGTAAGCCTTTGTTCCATATAGTACTTTTGATAGATAGAAGTACATTTCTCATAATTTCATACTTACTCACATCACCATCACTGTCCAGTAAAAACCTTGTGTCACCAATTTTGGTGATTTTGAATTTTTCAGATAATCTGAAGTCGAGCTAAACAATTTTTTCTGAATATTATCAAAATCTCAAGCGCAATATGACCAAGCACAATATCCAAATCACAGAAGCTGCAAGTTTTTAATAGAGGAAAAATGTGACAAAACAGCATTATAACAGAGTCCTGTAGTGCTGCAGAGATGCCCTGGTCTCCAGATGTAAGAAAACATGTTTGTTTGGTACAGACCTCAACTAATGTCACATCATCATGACTTATTCCTGATTTTTTTTTTTTTTCAGTGAAAATGAAAATTGTGATGCAAAAATCATTTATTGAATCGTATCACAGTTGCAATATTTGTCACAATAGTCACAGTATTTATTTATTTTTTTCACCATATTGTGCAATCCTATCTGAATGATCAAGTTTTCCTCTTTACTAACTTAAATAAACAGTTTAAAAACACACTGGAAAAAGTTCAAAACAGGGCTGTTTTCATGGCTTTCTTAGCTTGGAGATACATGGTTCTTCTCAAGGCAGCAGTGATCCTTTTACTTAAAAATATCATTTTTGCTGCTTCTCTCATATGAAAACCATAACAATAGACATAGTTTGATGATGCTGTGAAGTAGTGTGGAATCATGGGAGTTTTCTTAATTGTTAAACAGCCGCTATTGCAGACAGAAATCTATCTGAGCTGACTCGGGCAGGAAATCATGTTCATGGACGAGGTGATGTATGAAAGTTTTATTCATGTCACATTTAGTTACACATGCCGACTTCCTTCCTCACTCTTCGACACATCATCTGTCGTTTCCCGTGTCTGCCATGGAAGGAATAATGACTAATAATGAGACCAGTAGAAAATGCAGCATTACCTTGAATAAAATCACAACTTTCTCCAGGTTTGGAAACATTTGGAATAAGATAAGTACACAACTCAACAAAATATAACATTATATATAACAGAGATATAACAGACATTTTAATGCAGAAAACATATTATACCTTTAAGTAATATTTTGAATTTATGCTTGTAATAGAGTATTTTTACATTTCAGTGTTGTTTTTTGTTTGAGTGAAAAATCTAAATACTTCTAACCACTGCTTATTATACAAAGCAATACTAGTCTATCTACATGCAGAGATACCATTAAGTAAATGAGAAAATGTGTTTATCATCCTTTTTAATCTGCTCTAATTTGAATATATTTCCAAACAATGAGAAATGTCACGGTGAAGATAACAATTAACATTTAAAAGAGAAACTGTTTCACACATTAAGTGCTATAATAAATTAATATTAATTGGAAGTCAGTCTCTCTTCTTTTGTAAAAGTAATAAACATTATTCCTGTGATGGCAACACAAAAGCCCATGTTGTGGTTGTTTTGTCTACTTTGTTCAGGACACAAAAGGCTCACTGTTCTTCCAGTCCCCCTGCCGACTGATCCGAGAGATTTTTTAAAACGTTAAATCTGCAGAGAGTGCAGAAATAATGTTGGGACAGCGACCAGAGCAGCAGGGCAATTAAGACAAATTAATTATGGCGGGGGCGTGCGAGCGGAGCCCGGTTAAAGCGTGAACCCACAGAGGTGTAAGAGCCACATATAAGAGCTCTCCAAGAAAAGGGCAGTGGCACTTGCCCGTTTGCTATCTCATTATCTACAAGGAAAGAAAACCCCACTCCGTGACCCTGACGTGAAGAGACCCCTGGTCTCTGACTGTAGTCGCAGCGAGAGCAGCCGTCTGCTGTTCTGCCTGGTGAATTCTGCATGGCTGAGCAGAAATTAAACGTGTGCTCCCACTCCCTCAGCCAGGTTTCTCCTCCAAAAAGATGGTCCATCGCAGCCACTGACCCGTTTTCTTCCTTCTCATCTACATGTACATAAATTCCCCTTTCCTGCTAAGAATTGCTCACTGAAATATCTATTATTCCTCCCTTGTTCCCTCGCCATTTCATTGGCTGGGGTGTCCAGGGAGCTGGGTGACCTTCTTCTTTTTTGACTAAGTCTTGTCGGGAGTGCAGCAGAAAATCACTCAAGCACCTTCTATTTCTGGGACGCTGAAACTCGCTAAAAGTTAGGGGAGCTATCAGTCTGCTCACATGCATTTTTATATCTTTAAAGGGACAGTTCACCCCAAAGTCAAAAATACATATTTCTACTTTGGCCTGTAGTGCTATTTATCCCGCTAGATAGTTTTGGTGTGAGTTGCTGACTTCTGGAGATATCAGCTGAAGAGATGTCTGCCTTCTCTCCGATGTAATGGCACTAAATGGCACTTGACTTGTGATGCTCAAAGGGCCAAAAAAATACAAACATTTGCAAAAATGCAACACCAGTGTCTCATGGCCCAGTTAATCAAGATAATCCACTGACATTGTTGTGAGCAGCTTCATGTTGGAACTATCTTTATACTAGAAAGAAAATAGTTTTGGTAGTTTCTTTCTACTTGATAGAAAGTAGTTCCAGTAGTTTCTACTGTAGAAAAAAATAGTTCCTACATGAAACTGCTCACAACAAGGTCTGTGTATCTTGAGTAGCTGGCTCATGATTTGTGGAAAGATACCTTCCTTTCTAGTTTCAGTATGTTGAAGACAAGGCAGACATCTCTACAGCTGATATCTCCAAAACTCCACAACTCACACAAAACAATCTAGATGGATAAAAAGCTATACACGTAAGAGGAAAACTATGCATTTTTGATTATGGGGTGACGTATCTGTTTAAAAGTTACTTTAAAAAAAATGATTTTTCTATAAATATTTCCCTGTATATGTCTCAGGTTGAGTGCAGTTGAAATAGTGAAGACCTAAGAACTAGGGCTGCGGCTAATGATTGTTTTCATTATTAATATGCTGATTGTTTCCATGATTAACCGATTAATAGTTTAGTCTATAAAATGTGAAAAATGCTGATCACGGTTTCCCGGAGCCCAAAGTGGCATCTTCAACAATGCTTTCTTTTTCTAACCAACAGTCCAAAACCCAACGACTCTTCATTTACTATCATAAATGACAAAGAGAAAAAGAAAATCCTTACATTTAAGAAGCTGGAACCAGCACTTTGCTTGACGTTTGACCTTTTTGCTTGAAAAATGACTGTAACAATTAATTCAATCTATTTGTGCCCACGGCACACCAGAGCGCAAGCCAAAATCCCAAGGCACACCTGCATTCATTTCCATGCAAATCTGCCTCTATAACCAACCTAACTAACAATGAGTACTAGCCAATCAGAGGCAGAGTTCTGGGAGTGTGGGTGGGAAAAAAATTAGGTGTCAAACAATCAGGGCCTTTGATGTGTCACATCCTAATAATTCCCACAATCTGACAACAATGTGAACTTCGTAAAAAGGGGTTTTCTTTGACAGAAAGTTTTTAAAGGATTTTTTTTAGGGTGTAGAATTTGCATCTTTATTGGGAAATTAGGGGGTACGAAGTACTTTAATAGTAAATTTAAAATGTCTTCATAACTTTTTGTATAGTTGTATTTTGCAATATTAATGTTTGGTGGCACGGCACACCTGGAAAACAGAGTGCCTCGGCACGCCAGGAACCATTGGATTAATTGACTGATCGTTGCAGCGGTACAAAGGACACACACACATTTGTACTTCTGTATTGTACTTCTCAAGCGCAGAATCAAACAAATGAATTAGCACTGTAGTAGTAGCTTTCGATGATCATGTGCATGCATTCCCTTTGTTCCTGGAAGTGAAAACTTGTTTGGCAGTGCCAGCTCGGAGCAGCAACAATCGTTTTGTTCAAATAGGATCAGGAACAGGAAGAGAATCATGAACATCTCATCATAAGCTCAGGCAACAAGTGAAAACATCCCCAAAACCTGAATGAGCAGAGACACTGACACAGATCCGTGCTCTATTCTTTTGTAAAAACCAAATCCCTCTTTTCCTCCTTTCTCAGCCATAATATGGCTTCCAAGCGAGGTCCAGCCAGAAATCTTGCCGCATGGCCGTGAAATAAAGGAAGTGCTGCCATGCCTGACTATGCCAGTGAATAAAGCCAAAGCAAATTGCTTAGGGAGAGTTTGGTCCAATTGGATGCCATCCCTTGGTATGTAATTCCCATGGCACGTCGTTGGCAATGGCGTTGCACGCCTCAATCAGGTGTGGGGGCCTGGAGGAGGCCCTGCTCATTTGCATGTCCAAGTATGAGGGGAATTCCTCTTAGGAAGGAGCCAGGCTTTGATGTGGGCATTCCCACTTGGATTACGGGACTAAAATAGACAGTAATGGATCAGTGAAGTCATTCATCACTAGTGTGCCGTTTGCCCAGTCCTCCTTCACCTCCTAAACCACGCTCAGCTTCAAAGAGAGCCGTCCATTGAGCTCCTTTCGCCAGGACACTTACTGTAGATGAGATCGATGTAAATGAGCCAGGAAGTGATGACATTAATTTTAGATTGGTTTGATGATCCGTCACAGCCGTCAGGTCACTTCCACATGTCGTTGGTAGAACTGGGACACGTGGCTAACGTTGCTTTACTAAAAAGGTAAGAATTCTTATGTTTAACATACCCATTAATGTTTTCTGCCTAACAAAAGTTCATTTAGCAAATTTCATGTTTGTACAATCATTCAATAAATTCATAATAAATAATAATACTTTTTAAATTAATTTAAAAAAAAAGATTGTTGTCCATGCTAGCTAGCTTTAGAGAGCCAAAATGAAACTGTAAGTTACAGGCTCTGTTACAGAGGGAAGAAAATCAACTAGCACAACTACACACAGAAAACAGTAATGTAACACTGTTGATTATTTAAAGGACCAGTGTGTTGGATTTAGTGGCATCTAGCAGCGAGGTGGCAGATTGCAGCAAACTGAATACTGCTCACCTCACTCTCCCCTTCCAAGCATATAGGTGAACCTATGGTGGCCTTTCAGTAACGTAAAAATGCAAAAGGTCGCATCTAGATCCAGTGTTTGGTTTGTCCGTTCTGGGCTACAGTATAAACATGGTGGTGTAACATGGTGCCCTCTGTAGATATAAAGGGCTCGTCCTCAGGTAACAAAAACATGGTAAGGTAATGATTCTTATTTTCAGGTGAATATACACTACTGAAAATGTATTCCTGAATACTATATTTATTTCTGACATTTTCTATCAACAAATCCTCCTAAATCTTACACTCTAGACCTTTAACATTTTGTAGTTGTAGCAGTCTAAGAGAATCGACAGGCAACAGAGAATACAGATGACATTCATAATGAGAGTACAGTGAGGTTAGGGTTGTGCACTGCTCCACTGGAGACATTTAGTTTGAGCTGTGATTTATTTATTTTTTTTAATTTCAACAAATTAACTGTTAAATTTGTGTGTGCTATTTGAGTTCTCCTGCTGCAAAATCTGTCGTTCATCCTGTATTCAGTGATGTCACAGTGATGTAGTCAGCGTTAAGGAAGAACTACAGGCTGTCTCAGCTTGGGTTCCTAGTCTCCCCCGCCTCAGGGGAGGCGTGCTAGATGAGTATGTTTGTCACCTAACACCTTGATCTGATCAACAAAGTAATAGCTATAGGCTGGGATGGTGATACATGGCAACGTGGATGTCAGAAGCTAGTATGCAATGCATCCTGGTACATGTAGGCACTTCCAGCACGGCTCTGCAACCAGGAGAACTGAGCTTGCTTGGTCAATATTGCACGCACTGAGCAATTTATTGCTACATTTACCATAAACTCTGACATCAGACATCCACATGAAAAGTGCTAAATAATTTGGCCACTTCCGATCACCTTTACAAGTATCAGACACACTGATGACATATTGTAGCCTTATGAATTTGATATGGCAGATATTTTAGCAAACAGTTGCCTATTTAGACATTCAGCAGACACGGAGCAATATTACTTGTGCTTGTATCCACCTGATGAGCCCATATTCACTCTTACTTCTGTTTTAAATCTTCATCACTATACCTACTAGCTAGCTGGTGCTGGACAGGTAGCATATAGCTGGTTTATCAACACTTTTTCACTGAAAGCATCTGCCTGTTGTGGTTGGAAACAAGGATAACGAGAGCTGTGAGAGGGAACCAAAACAGTAAAATTGTGGGCCTTAAAACCAAAGCAAAGAGCCGAAAGATGCTAAACCGCCATGTATATCTTTATGGGAACTGCAGAGTCAGATGATGATTCTCTGTGGGTCTCTTGCTATACTAATATATTAATAGCCTGTATAGAGTGCATAGAGGAGGCAGATCACAAAATAAACATGAATCACTTCTGGAGCAGTCACGTGGGTTCCTTTGGAAAGTAATGCCAAACGAGCTGAAATGACTCATTCGCTGGTAGCATGACAGCAGCATTTTTGGAGTAAAACCACTGAAATATTGAAAGTGTTTGTTTTTTTGTTGTTTTTAAAAAAAAATCTGCTACAAAACATTGGCTCAGAAAAAAAAATCCTGAATCTGAACCCCTCTCTGTATTGAGTTTTGTGGCTCGTGCAGAATGTGCGTGCAGGGTCATGACAGCTGACATGCAGACAGCTGCTTATTGAACAATGCTCACTCATCCACAGCAAAATGAATGCTTTATCACAGAGGAGCTGTTCTCCGTGGACACACAGAGGACAAGCACTTGTGCGTGTGACATTTCACTCACCGTTGTTTTATTGAATTAGATGAGGAGTGGTTGAAGGCCCACTTCTTGCTGTAGCGTCTTGGTTTGATAAGCTCACATGTGTATTAGCATGTAGCACTCACTGTTGAAGCAGTGTGGGTTTTTTTTTTGCTGAATTTCACTGCAACAGAATCATTTTAAGAGTGTATGAAAAGTAATTATTTACTCACCTTAACTGTGTTATGCTGGTTTAACCCTGCTGGTTTGATCTTTCACTGAATTTCTGTGGACACAAGCTTTCTGCACAGCGCCAGCTACCAAAAGAGTTTTATTACTGCGGCTGTGTATCTCACCACAACAGGTAAACTGAGAGAGGACAGTAGTAGAAGAATGAAGGAGAGGGAGAGACATGGGAATAAAAAGATAAACAGTTTGACCTTCTGTTTCTGCCAATTTCCAGTGGTCGCCCCCCTCCTTAGCCTTCTCTTTCCCTCTTTCGCCCTCAGCCCTGTGTCGGACGAATCCTTTTTGGAGGGATAAATAGCACTGCTGCGCTTTGATAGCCCCAGTCCCAAACAGCAGCTACCGATAAATAAAAGGAACTTTCTCCATTTATCTCTGTGAGAAAGAAGTTCCTATTAGGGTCCCCATAGCCACGGGGCCTTTCCCTCCTTCACTGCACAGCTTTGTAGATTGCCTGCTTGGTTTAAGGTGCTATTGAGTGCTCACCAGGACAATTACATGCCAGGACCCCCCTCCGGAAATGTCCCTCCCCTCCACTTCCCTCGCCCGTCCTGTACCTCTGTGCCAGTGTTGCACGAGATGCTATCCACGATAGCGCTGGATGGGAATGGTGTGTGCGGCGCGTCGTGTAATTGCGTGTGCATGTGTGTGTGTGTGAGCTCCCTGCTGGAAGAGGGGACAGAGGGGGTAGAGTGATAATGGCCCTCTGAATGGTATGGAATAAAGTATCATTGCTTAGTGCCTGGAGTCAGACAGTGATGCTAATGCAAATGGTTTTTACCCCCACCTCTCTGTCTGCTATAATGATAGCCCCACAAACAGTATGTATGAAGAAACAGAGCGAAGGAGGTATATAAATAAAAATAGCACACACCACAGTGAAAATGACTTTTTGTTGCCTTCAGGGAACTTAAGACACACCTTTACACTTTCCCTCCGGGCCTCCTCTATTTCCTACTTCTCTTGATATTTTTTTTATCATTTGATAACACATAAAGTAGAGATTTCTGTGAGGAGCAATATAGCAGTGAAAAAAAGAATCGTGCTGGGTTTTAGAAAGACTTGGCCCTCGACCGGGCATGTCAATCTCATTTCCAACAGCCTCGCAAAATCAAGGTGTTTTCAACACATAAAATGAGATGTGTGTATTGGTTATAGGGTGCACAAGTCCAAGGCGTCACCTTGAGAAGATACTGATATTTCCCGGCATATTGTTAAATCATAAACAGCCAATTGGATGACACTGGTGTGCTTTTCAAACGCGCCGTCTCGCTGGATGAATGGCCGCAGAAGAAATGCGAAGAGTCTGAAGCTATTGTTTGTCTTTTCAGCCGGAGTCTCGGAGGAAAGTATCGTCACAATCGCGAGTGTGGGCAGTTTGAGCCAGAGCATATGCAGAAGAAGAAGAAGAGGAAGAAGAGAAGGGAGTTTGGGGGGGGTGGGTGGGAGAAAACGATGCCATAAATCTCCGACCACAGAGGAGAGAGCGGGAAGGCTCATCCAGGATCGAGCCAGGGATCTTAGATTCTAGGGCGCCACAAAAGGCGTCTATCAGAGCGAGGACAGCCTCCGCGCTCATCTCTGCAGATGCATCATTGGGATGCGCTGGCGTGTCGGCTGCGGCAGCTTCTCGCCCCGCAGCGGCACCAGAGGAGGAGTCCGCGGACACGGAGGGGAGACCTGCTGCCGAGAGCTTTCTGAAGACGGGCAGTCTGTGGACTGATAGAGGGGGCAGTGCTAATCAAGGAGCCTGCAGGCCCCTGTGCTCATGCTCGGGCCTGCTCCTATATATCCCCACTCCTCCGTCTACTCCGTCTACTCAGTTTTACTCTCGGAGCCTAAGCTCCTTTTATTTCATGGTGTCACTTTTCAAAGGCTCGTCTTTTGTCTTGTGAAAAGCTGCGCGACTTAGCCGTCCATTTGTGGAGTGGACTTATTGTTGAATTGTTGAAATTGTCTCTTGTACAGAAACACTGGCTCAATCTTAAATGAAACAAAACACACAATGATATCATTCATTATTAGAATATTTATTATTAGCACAATAATAAGTGTTACTTAGGCTGAAGGATGAAATTCCCACCTTTCTATTTCTGCTAAAGGCCAAAATAGTAACTCTTCTGACAGCTGGGGCAGCCTTATATAAATACTATAAATGGTCACCCCCTTACACAATGCCTTTGTAATATATCATTTGGCTTCACAGTGCCCTAATATCTGGGTAAAGTTTCATAAGGGTGCCTTTTGGCGGCCTGAGCTAAGTGGTCTTAGCTGCCTGTGATAGGCCTGTGTGCTGAGCAGGTTCTGGAGATAGCAGCTCTCTGGTGGCATGGCTTCTCTCATAGGTCCCTCCCTGGCAGAAAGCAAAAGAAAGGGAATAAAGAGGGGCTGGGAGAGAAAGGAAGGAGGCAGGAGGGAATTGACACAGAGCTTGGCGAGGAGCCAGAGCCGGCCTCCTTGCGTCTAATGTACGAACGGGGATTTATTTAAACAGTGAGAAGAGAGGACAGCTTCACAGTGCCAGATTAATTCCGCTTTTTATTCAGAAAATAAAAGAGACTTTGAATTATTAAGAGATAGCGGGATTAGAGGCCTCTCTTTCCAACCCCAATCTACGCTCCTTTTAATTTCCACTTTATTAGAATTCTTTTTGAAGTATTTTAATGTGGACAAAAGGAGAAGAAGAGAGAGAAAGCAGAAAATATTAAATATCAGTTAAACTGCATTAAACATAAGCCCAAGCCTCCATTTTTTTCACAGTCATATTGATCCTACTCTTTCACTTCTCAATTATCAACTTTTATTGTAGGTTCAGCCAAGTGCAGAGGCCGATTTTGAAATGAAACGGCTTCTATCTTCTATTCATCCTCGGGGCGATGGGGCTGTGGTGGGGTTTCTCGCTCCCTCACACTCTCTCTTCACTTCACTTCCTTAAACCCCACTCAAAATGTGTCAGCGAGGGCGATTGTGTAGCGCTCGCAGGAGGAGGGAGGAGGAGGTGGTGGTGGTGGCGGTGGTGGTGGCGGAGGGCTGCGGTTCTCACGTCTCCCTGGCCGGCTCGGGTCAGCGCGGAGGGTCGGGGCGGGGATCAACAGGAGGGGACAGGCACAGGTCAAACTGTCTCAGTGAAGTGCACTCCAGCGGACAGCAGCAGCCATCTTTCTTGGGGGAAAAAAAAAAACAAGTCAGACGCTATTCTCCTCCCATTCTCAGCTCCGATGCTATATTTTTAGCCACCCTGTGTTTACTTTATATGCACTTCATGCTATATTTGCTTCTTAGCTCTCCATCTAGGGAACAGCTTGCCCTCACATTACTGGCGAGCCGAGCAGTACAGCATTGTGCCCTCTACAAATCTCAGCAGCCATAGGAATTTGATTGTGCCGGAGGATTCTCTCTGTCAGACAACCGGTCCATAATCTCTGGCAATTCTTTGTGCAGGAGGATTACCACTGAAAGTGTTACCACATATTTACAACTACTCCACTAACTCTCAACAGGCTCTCCTACATCCAGCCCTAGCCAAAGCTAAGCCACGGTTAACATAGGAAATCAAGCTGAGATTTAGGACATCTCCCTCTGAATCTAAGTGTGCGCTCTATCTGTACAAATAAGCAGGCGCCGGGTCTTTTTCACTGTCGAGTTTAGCACAGATTTAACCTCGAGGATTACCTGTGTTAAAAAGAAAAGAAACACATCTGTTTATGTGCAAAGCACTTGACATGGCCCTCCCCTGGGATAGATCAGTGTCCCCACAGTAAACACAGAGCCATTCATGTGAAAATTATCGCCCTGTGATTAACAATTCAGGTTTACACAAGAGTAAATTGGTAGAGAGGGTCCTGGCTTCTCTTTTTTGTTTTTGTTTTTTGGGCCCGACCGATACTGGATTTTTGGAGCCAATGCCAATATAGTATATACAGAATATATTTGTATATATATGTATATGTATATACACAATATCCCTCAAAAGTGGCAGGATATTTTATAGTTTAACAATAAACTTTATTGTCCAAAATGATATCAGGGCACTAAAACAGTAACTCTCACCTGTATTTTTAATCGTTCTAAAATCCTACAAATGCAAAAGCAGAAATGCAGCAAAATATATGTGTATACAAGGCTGCAGACAACCGTTGTTAGCATTATTGATTAATCTGTTTATCACTTTCTCAATTAATTGATTAGTTGTTTGGTCCATAAAATTTCAGAAAACAGTGAAAAAATGATGATCACCATTTCCCAAAGACCAAAACGACGTCCACAAATGTCTTGATCTGTCTACAAGCCACAGTTTACTGTCAGAGAGGAATAAAGAAACCAGAAAATATTCACTTTTGAGAAGCTGAAATCGGGTACATTGAACTTTTTTTTTTCTAAAAAAAAAAATTACTCAAAATGATCAGTTCATTATAAAAATTGTTAGTTGATTAATCAACTAATCACTGCAGCTCTACAAAAATCATTAAACCTTAATAAAAAAGATCAGATATACAAAAAAGTTGCCTATAAAGCAAACTAATGAAAGCAATCGCGTTCTATTTTGTTGCAAAAAAGTTTTTATATTGGCACATTTGGACGACATATATGCTAATATAGATGTAGCCCAGTATAGCTGTGGTAGGCTAATATCTGGCCAATAATATCAGTCAGCCTACATTTTCAGTCAGCCTCTACTTGTCTTTTCATCCTCTGTGATATTTTTCTTCTGTCATTTCCTAGATAAATAAATATGAACTGCTGAAAAAAAGAACAAGCACAAAATGTCAAGTTTAACCAGGTCCATAAAACTACACACTATGTTTACTGTGTCCAGTTTTATTCACTCTCTTCTGTACTAAAGCAAACTGAGGGTCAAGAGGCCGTTTCAGCAGTCCTCCTTTTTAGCATCTGTGTCTTATCGCTCCATCAGAGTCCAAGTGTTTCATTCAAAGTCTGACTAGATAGGCCTTGTGTCTGGCTGTTGTTATTGAAATAAACTGGGCCTGTGCTGCCACCCCGGCCTACCCCCCTCTTGCCCCTGTCTATTCTGAACAAGTGTATCTTCAGAAACACGCCAGCTTGTTATGGTAATGACCTGAATGCTTCCCCCCTTTTCTCTCTCTCTCTCTCTCTCTCTTTCTCTCTGTGTGTGTGTGTGTGTGTGTGTGGTGGGGGTGAGGCTTCGCTTTTTGGGGGGTTTACAGGGGGCGAACCCAACAGGACGTACAGGGGCAGGGCTTTCCATGACAAAACAAGGCTTGAATTAACCAGAAAAAACATAACCAGTCAGTGTACATGTACAGTAAATGTATATTATTGGATATTTTTCACATAAAATAAAAAGGTAATTAGAGTCCGACCGATATATCTGTCTAACGATATTATCGTCCAGATATTGGTCTGTGACAGCTACATCAGTCTATATTGGCATTGGCATATATGTTGTCCAAAATGAAAACTTTTTTAAACAGAAAATAATGCAGCTTGTTTTTATTTGTTAGCTTTATAGGCAGTATTTTATGTATATTTGATCCTTAATTTAACTTTGATATATACGTATATTTTGCTCTACTTGTGTTTTTTCAAATTTAAAGTAACTCATAATACTTGTGATATAATTTTTGCACAATAGTGTAAGAATTTATTTGTTAATTGTAAAATATCCTGCCTCCATTACGTGACAAACACTTTTTTTGGAATCATTGCTAAAATACGTGTTTATGTACATGTCCTATAGTCTGTATATTGTAGTCTTTCTAAAGATAATCAGCTGATATATTGAAATTAAATTTTTTTTCCCTCCCTAATATCGACACCAGCATCAGAAATGCAGTATCGGTCGGGCCTTAATGATAATTAATATGCAGCTTTTTTCTGTGTTTAAATAGCCATAGAAAAAAGTAAAAGTAGTAATATAACTCCATAAATCTGAAATCTCCCATTATCTTTTTGTTGTCACTGAAAACTCCGCCATCTCGCTCAAACACACACACAGACACACACACAACCCAAACTATTATGTCAGCTAGACTCGTGGCATATGTAAGATCTTATTTCCATCATTACAAAAATGCTGGGCACAAACTGACAAGCATAACCTGAGCACTAAATGGAAATCATCCAATATCTGATGCTAACAACAGCCAACAGTAGGGGGAATAGTGTCGCTTCTTTGACAAGAGAAATCCCTGGCAAATAATCCGCTGGAATGTTGACTGGATGGGTTTAGGAGGAAGAACTACAACTGCAGCTGTGGCCGGGCAGGCAGGAAATATTCCTCACACACGCATGTCTGTCCTGCTGTACTGAGCGGTTATAATTAAAATAGCAATGAATTCAACCCCCGGACAGGAGCCTCTCAAAAAGCCAATTGTGGGGCTAGATAGCATTAAAAAAAAAGAATTGTGTGCAAAGAAAAATAAACAGAGAACAATGTCAAAACTGTGTGTTGAAAGAATAGTGATAAGGATCATCTATTTAAACAAACCTAATGCTTGACTGCTTGTTGTGAGCTACATTTCATACATAAAATATGTTCTGTCACTGATATTGCCCCTTATCTAAAGGGAGAGAGGCAGACGAAATTTGCAGCCTGTGTGCAAGCAATGGGCTGTTTGTGGAGAGTGATAGAGGCCCAGAGCTGGAGATGCACGGCAGATAACATCTGTCTGTCTGTCAGGCGTGCAGGCGGGCTGAAGCGGTGGGGAAACACAGGGAGACAGAGACAGAGGAGGGGGCAGGAGGCTGAGTGGGATGGGGCGCACACGCGGTGGACCAACAGACCAAAAGGCCCTGCCTCCTGAGGAAAATAGGTGACTCCCGACACGCCGCGCCACATCAACCCCCCTCCTCCCACATCATACAAGCCCCGTCAAATGCCAGTTCACTTGTAGGATATTCCCCAGTGGACCACGACAACAAAGAGAGGAGAGTAAACAATGCGCAAGCTGCCAGTGCTGCGGTGGGCGGCGTGTTTGGATGTGAGGAGCATAACAGCAACAGGGACCGTGGGTCATGTTTAGTGAAGTCGCAGAGGTTGAATGTGAAACTGTAAGGTGGTCAACTTTGGACCTTTGCTGTGATCCAATCAGCGCTTCGCCTTTATCGCGCTGACCCTCTCATTATGTAACCGACCTTGGTGTTGGAGGAGTGCTCATGATGAATTAGCCTGGTGAACTGAGAATAGACTAGCACGGCAAAGTCAAGGCTGCAGCAGCCCGGCGGCAGATACTCTTAGCGGGTAGGACATTTCACATTACAGAAGCAAAGAGGTCAGGTGACCGCTGAGCTCTAGACGCATCAGAAAATACAGCAAGAATCCTCTATGTTTATTCCACAAGAGGGAGGTTATTACAAACCAAGCAACAAATATGCTGTATGTATTGCATTTACAATATGGAGGTATGTAGGGTTGGGTACGGCTCACATTTGAACTGATGCGATATTGTTTCTACACTCTAGTCCTCAACACTGGAGCCCCTCCTATTCATGGTGTACACCCATGCTTTCGACTGCCGACATAAAGAGTGTTTGGGGATGACACCACCATCATCAACCAGATTTCAACAATCAACAAATCAACAATCTTGCAGAATAGTGCACAGAAAACAACCTGCTGGTTACTGGTACCCAGTACTTTTCTCTGTACAACAGAGTCCGCACTCTCCAATTTCAACATTGCTATTTATTTAGAACATTTTCTTATTTACAACACATCACACTGATGGCCCGGGTCATAGCACTGGGTTAGCACAAGGTTTGGGCAATACTAATAAATCTCATATACCGTCATAACATGTTGCCATGGCAATGGTTGCACATGTGGATGCCATGGCCGGTAGCTTCTTCAAACTTTGCTACTTTTCTCCTTTTAATGTGTTATTTTTTTGGCTTTATTGCTGAAATATGTGTCACATAATCACACATGTAGGCATTGGAAAATGAGGTGTGGAGTTTGGATTGAAGAGCAGTGGACCCTGAGATGATCAACAATACAAGCAGCAGCACCCAGTAGAGTCCTGCACCCAAGGGGGGAGTTGTGGGTTTCAGCAGTGAGGATCACTTCCGCGTTCAAAAAGCTGCAGTTCCTCGTCTGCCGCTGGGGGCTGGCTCCAAAAGGGAGCAATTCTCCATAGACCCCCATGTT
>JAJHUR010140064.1:1087-14416 GCA_027495735.1 Lutjanus campechanus | reverse complement strand
CAAAGTTTTGAAGCTTTGTTTAATACAAAAATACATCTCTATAACCATCTCAATATTATGAAACATACCTGTTGTCGCCGGGTATGACGTAATGTTGAATAAATGAAGTGAAATACGATCCGTCGTCGACACGAGATGTTTTATTTTGAAAATTTACCGGATTCACTATGCTTTTCGTGCCGGGACTTCCTGTCTGGTTCGATCTCATCTGCGCGGCTTGACGCGCCATCCGTCAAAAATAGACTCGCTGCGTATTCTCTGCGGAGCGGCGCGCCGAGCCGCTTCTGGGACGCTGCTGACACGCGCCGCGGCACTTCTGGTGTAGCAGCGAGCATTGACTAGAATGGTTTCTATTTCTCGGCGTGCCGCGGCGCAGCCGTAACGCGGCGCAACCGCGCCTGGTGTAAATTGGGGGTGAGATGTCCCCTTTTCGCCAAAGAGGAAAGTAAGTTTCTATCTATCGGCATTCCAGAAATATGCGCGATTATGTAAAATATATCCTCAGGCATCGCGGGCGATGCCGTTGATTCGTAAGATCGGTCACGGGTCTGGGGTTACCTTCAAGACTCGATCATCAGCCTCTCCCTCCTCTGTTCGTCTCGTTTAATTTACATTCATGAATAATATGTATATATATAATATATCATGTGTCCTTCAGTTGAAAAAAACATGACAAGAGGAACATTTTCTGCTGTGGATGTGACGTGTTCGTCATGTCTATAACCTGATTATTAGCTCTCAGCATACTGTTTAGGGTGCTTTTCTTCAAGTGATTGAACAAGTTTGTCGTGTTTCCATCCGATGTGCGAACCGTCTCTGTGCAAACTTTGCAAATTACTTTTGTTTGCGTTTGTCATTTGAGGAAAAGCCAAACCAATTCATGGGTGTTTTTTAGCGACCAACTACAACAAGAAATTGTGTCACTGCCCCTAATTCGCTATGATTGGTCGGTCAGGTCAGTAATACGTCTGGTGCGTCGGTGCATCAGCATAGAACTGCAATTCATAGAACGTGACCTAGACGATCTATACTATCTCCTCATTTTGGCAGATCGTCACGTTCTAATCCTTCAAGATCTAATATCGTCATATCGCACACCCCTACATTTGATGCATAGTTTCAGTGTTAAAACTTAAAAAAATAATTGCTGTCTGTGGTTCTATATGGGCTGTGACTATAATTTTGAAAAATAATAGCTCGTAGCAACACATTGAAAAAAAAAAGAACTATGAACTAGTTCATTTTTGGAACTGTGAACTTAGTTCAAAATTTTGAATTATGAACTATGAACTGAACTAGTTCATTTTAAAATTTGTGAACTGAACTTTGAACTAGTTCATGTAGAAAGTGAACTTTCCCAACACTGATTATCAAGCATGTGAAGTTTGGTGCAGATCAGACCATGTATGGTAAAGTTATAGCAATTTCATTTTTCATGGCGAGACATGAAACTTTGCCGCCACCTCACAGCCACACCCTTCAACATGAGCAAAATCCTTTGATAACTTTTGATCACAACCTTGTCTAGATGCCACACAGTGATTATGAAGCCGTTCTGATGAATCCTGTAGGAGTTCGTTAAAATACGACGTGTGGAAAACGAAATGGAAAATGGAAAATGACCACGAAATTCAAAATGGCTGACTTCCTGTTGGGTTTAGCCTATGAGTCCCAGATACATTGTTGTGCGCCCAGGCATGATCTATGTGTGTACCAATTTTCGTGCATGTCGGTGAAACGTGGCGGTAATGGCGGTGTTTAAAGGGCCAAGTCGTTTTGCCACACCCACCAACAAAAACCACATGACAGGTAAATTTTCGCCAAGACTGACGTGTGTGCAAAATTTGGTGAGTTTTTGAGTATGTTTAAGCCCCCAAAAATGCAATTCATTTTTTGGGCAGTCTGAGCAAAAAAATCAGCCTGATCAGAGCAGCACCTTAGAGTCTAAAAAATGGTATTTCCTGTTGCCAGCAGGGGGCAATATGACAATTGCAAAATTTCGGCATGTAGACGTGTTCAAGGTGGGACTATTATCAATAATGTGCAGTTTGGTGCAGATCGGACCATTGATGCTAAAGTTATAGCAATTTCGTGTTTCATGGCGAGAGGTCAAACTTCGATGTCAAAAAGTCGATACGCCCTTCAGAATCTGGAAGACCTTTTGATAACTTTTGATCACAAGGCAGTCGAGCTTGCACACACCGAGTTTGAAGTCAATCCAAGCAATCCTGTAGGAGGAGTTCGTTATAATACACATGGAAAATCCCAAAAATGACCATGGAATTCAAAATGGCCGACTTCCTGTTGGGTTTAGCCTATAGGGTCCCTAGACTTTTTTGTGCGTCTGGGCATGATCTATGTGTGTACCAATTTTCGTGCAAATCGGTGAAACGTGCCGGTAATTGCGGCGTTTAAAGGGCGTGGCCAAGTCGTTTTGCCACGCCCACCAACAAAAACCACATCAAATCAAACCAAATCAAATTTTATTTATATAGCGCCAATTCACAACAAAGTTGTCTCAAGACACTTTATAGAGTAGGTCTAGACCACACTCTATAATCATATTTACATGACAGGTACATTTTCGCCAAGACTGACGTGTTAGTGTTAGTTAAATTACATAGTGATATTGTCAGAGGTGAAATTAGCCATACTGTTAAAACACATGTTAAAAAATAAGGCAGAGAACGTAGTTGTAATAAATATAGATGTCATGAATTAGTGGACATCCTAAAAAAAAAACTGTGCCAGATTAAAATGGCCTTGGCTCACAGGAACAATTGGTGTCATATTTAAAGTAGAGTTTAAGTTGTAGGTAAAAAGAGTTGAAGTTGGGGCACCATGGTAGAGAGAGCAGAGTCTGAGAAAAAGAGGAGCTTGCTATACTGTCAAAATGTTTTGCAATTGTGATATGTGTTGCTCCTCTGTCAAGCAGGAGTTCTAGCAGTTTTTGTGTGTCATGGTTAGACATCCAAACTCGACGCAATGCCACATGCACACTGTTCAAAGCTGAACAAATCTTTTAACAACCTTTGATCACACACTTGTCCAGAAGGTACACATCAGTTTTGAAGTCAAATGGATCATTTCTGTAGGAGGAGTTCATTAAAATATGATGCATGGAAAGAATTAAAATTGACCACAAAATTCAAAATAACTAACTTTCTGTTGGGTTTAGCCTATGGGTCCAAGAGACTTTTTTGTGCGTCTGGTTGTGATACATGTGTCTACTGATTTTCGTGCACATCGGTGAGACGTCCTATGGGGGTTACTTTTATGAATGGGCGTGGCCAAGCCATTTAGCAACGCCCATTAGCGAAATTCATATCATATCTCTCGGGGACTCGGGGTGCCAACGACTGCATCCTCTGCGATGTTCAGGATTCCGGCAATTGCGGCCTCCTGGCCTGATCTGTCAGGCAAATCCATATTCCACTGCTGGTCGGCTCCTACAAGCTGAGGCTGCGAGATTGAGCCTCCCGTAATAACAAAGCAGTACATGGCAGGCTAGTAAAATCAATGATCACTCAAAGTTAACGGATCGTTTCTATATTTTACTGCAGCATCTGTGCATTAGTAGATGTGCAATGCCACAAAGGCAGACACTGAGCATGCATGTGCTTTTTACTCAGCACTTTGTCTTAATGAATCGACTGTGTTGTGTTTTACTGACACACGACACACTCACAGACATATCTGCTGCAGGTTTTATGACAGTAAAGTGCCAGCCTACATTTTCTGAATATATCAAATATGTTCTGTGCTTAAAAAAACCCAAAATATTAAACATTTCTCCCATTTCTTGTCATTGCATTTCCCAAGAAATGTGAAATGGTCTTGATTAGATTTCCAGGGAATCCCATGTCACGGGATTAAATCCTAGTTCAGACATTGTAGGAGTACGTATAGTAGACTGTGGAGAGTCAAGATGCAGCAGGTGGGCGTGTCCCCACAGCTGTCATGAGGAAAGTAAGCAGGAGCAGGAGAGTTTTAGTGGAGGCACCATGGTAGAGGAAACATAGTCTGTGAAATTGCAGCTGTAGGAGAACGGAAGCTGGGCATACTGTCAAAAGTAACACCTCAATCCAGCCCGTGCAGGCAAGAGCAGGTAAACAATGGTTGGCCATGCAGGGGAGGGGGTTAATCCCCCGCTGTCACAGCACTTGTCAAAAAGCAAGTTCTACATGTAAATAAATTACATAGTGATATTGTCAGAGGTGGAATTAGCCATACTGTACTGGAAAAGATGTTAATAAGGCAGAAAACGTAGTTTTAATAAATATAGATGTCATGAATTAGTGGACATCCTAAAAAAAATGTTGTGCCAGATTAAAATGGCCTTGGCTCACAGGAACAATTGGTGTCATATTTTAAGTAGAGTTTAAGTTGTAGGTAAAAAGAGTTCAAGTTGGGGCACCGTGGTAGAGAGAGCAGAGTCTGTGAAAAAGAGGAGCTTGCTATACTGTCAAAATGTTTTGCAATCGTGATGTGTTTGCTCCTCTGTCAAGCAGGAGTTATAGCAGTTTTTGTGTGTCATGACATTTTCTGTCGCCAGCAGGGGCGCTGTGACAAGCACACACTATTGTCATGTAAATGTGTTCAGGGCAGGACTATTATGAAACACAGTAAGTTTGGTGCAGATCCGACCATGTATACCAAAATAATAGCCATTTCCTGTTTTATGGCGAATCATCAAAATTCGCCGCCACATAAAAAGTACACCCTTCAACGTGTAAAAACGTATAAAACGCCCCACGTCATGCCCCAAGACTGAGTTGAGACCCACAGGAGATTTTACTTGGGTCACCAAATAAATAAAGACTGTGGAAGAAATTCTGCAAATTTAAGATTTAAAATGTTTTACTGATGATAGGGGAAAAACAGACTGCTAAAGGGATATTCCACCCCAGAATCATAATCCACTTAGTATGTACTCACCCCTATGCTGATGTGATGATGGGTGAAGATCTTCGGTTCACAAAACAATCCTGGAGTTTCAGCAGAAAACAGGGTTGCAGCCAAATCCAGTACAATGGCAGTGAATGGAGACCACGGATAAAATGTAAAAAAAAAAGAACATAAAACAAACACAAAATGTCTCCATCCTGCTTGTGTGGTGTAATCCAAGTGTCCGTGAGCCGCAACATTAAAAATTAACCTCAAAAGACGCCATTTACGCCAAGTATTAAAAATGTGTATGATTTCAATAACATGCATCAGGATAATATAAGGCTATGCAGAATCGGCAGTAAAAATGGTCAGGAACATTCATTTATGCACAAATTAACTCTTCCCAAGATCTATTGATAGGGCCTTTTGGTAAACACTGATTTAGGCAGTGTTATCATGTGCATATTATTCAAATGATAGCAGTATTTTATTTTTTGAATATCACAGTTATCATCAGTACTGGCACATCATGACACCCCTATATGGTACTATTTAATGTGCAACTTTAGGTAGACTATTTTGCATTATTTGAAATATTGTATAACAGGATGGAACAGACAATGTTTGTTTTTTGTTATTTTCATAAAGTTTGACTTTACATTGTGTTTTTCTAATTATTTGATTAGATTCTCATGGACTGTGGCGACGCATGGATCACTGATCACTGCTGCACCTTCTACTGTGGATTATTATAACTCACTTAATCAATCAGACATTCATCACATTGTTGTCGCCACTCTTATTAATTCCGATATCATTACTGTAACATCTAGTATGAGTATTATTATTTACATACAGCTTACACATTTATATGTACTACCATTCCCTACACATAGTTTTACTGTTGATGTTCTGTTGCTACGGTTCTCTCTGCTTCTGTTCTGTTCTCTCCCTCCACCCCTCCCTTCTCCATTTCCCTCTCAAATCCGACCGGTGCCGTCAGGTCGCCGCCCACCATGTGTCTTGGATCTGTCCAAGGTTTCTGCCTGTTAAAAGGAAGTTTTTCCTCGCCACTGTCGCCAAAGTGCTTGCTCATGTGGGGATTGTTTCAATTGTCGGATGTAAATATGATTATAGAGTGTGGTCTAGACCTACTCTATATGTAAAGTGTCTTGAGACAACTTTGTTGTGAATTGGCGCTATATAAATAAAATTTGATTTGATTTGATGATTTAAATTTACCATTTGTCTGCTCATTTGCAGTGTGTGTCATTTGGTATTTATTGTACAAGTTTGACTAATGACTTTACACTTTTTGCCCTGACAGGGAGCTCTGCTGTGTTCACCCAGCAACCCACGGACTTAGTGGTGGTGGCAGGTCAGCCGGTCACCCTGCCCTGCTCCATCCCCGGCTATCATGGCATGGTGCTCTGGCTGCGTGACGGCATGGCCCTGGGTGTTAACAGGGATCTGTCAGGTAACATGTCATTTACTTAGCTGTCTGATCTCACCAGCTAATTCAAGGGCAATGAAAGATCCTCATTCACATGTTAGAGTAATAAAATGCCATAAATTGTACAATTACATCATCATTTGAAAAATGTGAGCAAAAGTAATTATTGTTCAATCACTCCTTGTCAACTCTTTTTTTCCACTTTCCACTTTTTCTCTCCTGATACCCGCTGACATACCTGAAATTTGGGCTATTGATCAATACAGTGCCAATTGGATACCAGTTTTTTGTTTCACATTATACTGTAAATACAAACTCTCTGATGTACAACTTACTGTGTGGAAATGATTGGAGTGTGTTAAGGCAACATTAGGCTGAAACTAAGGGTAAATAAAAGCTTTGACCACAGTCTCTATTGATAATAATACAAGTTAATTACTGAGATCTGGAAACATGGAGAGATCAGTAAAAAGAAGACTGACAGGGTAAAGAACACAAGCAACCAGATGATCAAACCCCTTAAACTAGTGTTTCCCAAACCTTTTTTCTGGGGACCTAACTTTTAACAAATGACAAACCATTGTGACCCAAATCAAAATACTTCATAGATAATCAATCAATCTATCAGTTATTTTCTTAATTAATTGATTATTAGTTATTTGGTCTACAGTGTCAGAAAATGGTGAAAAATTAATCCTGATGAAGGTAAGACACGCACATCCCCGAGGCCCACTGGGTTGGGTGCTGGATCACAAAATGTCAAAAATGAGAAAAGAAGAACGATCCGCACACCAGACAAGCTCCCTTTTGCAATTTATTGGCGTGACGTTTCGAGCTAATGCTCTTCCTCAGACTGCTAATCATTAGACTGAGGCCGCCATCTTAAATACCCATAGTGCACAGCATTCATCACGTGGTACATTGGCAGGTAAACAGTACTTCGTAATGTATGCAATCATGTATAGAAAAGTATTTAACAAAACAGATATTTTTTTTTTACAAAAAATGAATGAATAAACGTGTGAGAAAAAAAAAATTATACAGAGTCAATATACATATAGAGCTACCATATCCCACTGCACAACAGTCAGGAGATACAGTATATGAAGTAGGTTATTGCAGCTCTACATGAATATGATCAAGTACATAACATGTTGCATATATACCATATCTACCACACATAATGACAGCCACAATATATCACCATACACATACATATACGTATACCCCTAGACTTAATGACATCATATATACACTATTAACAAAGTATGTGTACCTCAAATAGATAAGTACTCCAAAATAGGACTCAGACAAAGGGCCATCATACTGTACTACCTACAAGAGGCGCCTCTATCTAGTTAAATACTCAATCCTATTGGTAGATCTACAACACCACAGAACACAAAAATATGGAGACCACAATAGGATGTTAACAAGGACAGCGGTTATAAATATGCACAATAATAATGTGTGTTTAGAGGAAAGGACGAACATCAAACTCTTCATTCAGACCTTTGGGGGCTAGTGTGCCCAATGTATGTATCCAAAATAACTCCCGTTTCAATAACAAAGAATTGATGTCCCCCCCTCTCCGTGGACATTTCAAAGTTTCAATAGGGGTCATCCCTATGTTCCCTGGGTCCTATGTTCCCCGGGTCCTATGTTCCCCGATCGGGGAACATAGGACACTTCTTCAAAAAAAGGGTCCTATGTTCCCCGCTTTCTATGTGACAGGGGAACATAGGACCCTTTTTTAGAAAAAGGGTCCTATGTTCCCCGCTGTTGCCAGTTGATGAACAGACCGGGGAACTGTGATCCCAGCTTTTTCTTAACACTAGGACCGCCAGCATTGTGCTCAGAAGCACACCAAGAACGCATTTTTTTATACCAGAAATGATGATAAATAAACAAAACATCACGTCTAAGATCAGTTTAGTTGTCGGCTTTTATTTATTTTATTGTGCGCATTTTTATTATTTATTTATTTATTTATTCGCTTTACATCTCCCATTATAGTGGATATTTTGCTAAAATACACGCTACAATAATAAATAGGCCTAATACATAGTCTAATATATCATAATATCATAGCATGTGCTATATTATTCTTAAGATTTAATTTTCAAGCCGGTAGTGTGTGTTTTCTGGCTCCTATGCGCCGGCCAAGCATACCTGGTGCTTTTATGAATCAATTAACGATCACAAATCACCACGAATTCACGCACTTCTGATCATTAATGCACTTAATACAGAAACTTTTTACTCTATAATCTGAATGAGACACACAACACGATGTCTGCCACCACCTTTGTGTGAAAATACTTCAAAATATTAAACAATGAAGATGCAAACTGTGCGCTGCGCTGGAGGGATAAAAACCGCTGGACTGATGTTTGCTGCAGCGTTTAGAATCTCAGATAAAATTCCAGGTGCAGCTCGAAGCTTCAAGATCACTGGATTTTTATACTTTTATTTATACTTTATTCAAAACATGTCTGGGTGAAATACTGCATGTGTGATGGATACCTTCAGCAGTTAACTGTTACAAAAAGCGCTCCTCACTGAAGAAAGACGCCGAAATCTCCCGAAGAATGTATCCAAAGCCCCGGACCAAGTGAGTGAGAGCTTTTTTAGAGTTTTGCTTTTTAACTTTCAGTGATAATTAACTACGATGTTGAACACTGTAGTGCGCGCACTGCGACCCGTCTGCTCCGCTCAGCAGAAGCCTGTAAATCGGAACGAAGTGTGGAACCTGTTTCAGCTCAATATCATGACTTTGAAAACACCAAATGACTTATTTTAACGAATTTCGTTAGATTAAAATATGAAGAAGTGTAAAATATCACTTCCATGAGGCTGTTCATTCAGAGAGACAGATCAGGCTGAAGTTGGCATTTCATAGCTGCAGCGAAAGTCAAGCACAGCGAAAGTCAAGCGTAGTTTATATTATGTTCATTATAATGTTGATTAATGTTGAAATGACGTTCTGCCTCAGTAATAGGCCTAATTATTAATACCACAGATAAAACACTAAAATGATCAGGCTTGGAACCTACATACATCGGGATAGTGCAGGATAGTTTCTATTCTGTTTAAATCCAATTTTATGAAAAATATTAATCCCTTCGCCCCCCAAAAGGCTATCTATGGGCACTGTCAAATTACAAAGTACGAATTTGTGCAAAAATAACTGCAGAAAATAACAGTGAAACAGTACCGAACAAACAAACAAATAATCAAAGGCAGGATCAGCACCCTGGAAAGCGCCGCTGCTCTCTGAAGGCGCTGATGCCGAATGTGCGTCATATGTCCTGTACATAAGCCTATTAAAAAACATATAAATAAAAAATAAATAAATAAATATCCACATTATATAGTAGGCTATTTTTAAAAAATAACAGACTGGGGAACATAGGACCCTTTTTTTAAAAAAAGGTCCTATGTTCCCCGGGGTCTTTTTGGGGAAAAGCGGGGAACATCGGACCCTTTTTCTAAAGAAAGGGTCCGATGTTCCCCGGTCACATACAAAGCGGGGAACATAGGACCTTTTTGTGAAACAGCGGGGAACATAGGACCCTTTTTCTAAAGAAAGGGTCCTATGTTCCCCGGTCACATACAAAGCGGGGAACATAGGACCCGGGGAACATAGGACCCGGGGAACATGGGTATGCTCCCGTTTCAATACCCACATATCTGAGGGTAGAAACGCTGTGTTGTGCTGTGGCGAAGTGTACAGCCACTGGGCTCGAGGTAACCTTGTTCCTAATGGTACTGCGATGTTCGGCTATTCTGGTTTTAAGTGCTCGGGTAGTCTTGCCAACGTATGCCAGGCCACATGGGCATTTTAACATGTAAATAACATTGGTTGTAGAACATGTAATAGTGCCTTTAATGATATATTTTTTACCTGTGTGAGGGTGGTTAAAAGAAGTAGTTTTCTGTGAGAAGTTGCACTGTTGGCAGCGGCCACAAGGATAGTTACCAGAGGGTACCGAGCCCAAGAAATGTGAAGGCGGTGGAGGGGGAGGCGGGGGGAGATCAGCTCTGACCAGCATATTACGCAGGTTGGGAGGTCTCTTGTAGACCACCCTAGGTGGTTTTGTAAAAGTGTCTTTCAGGATCGGGTCTGAGTCAATAATGTGCCAATGTTGTCTTATAGTATTGGCGATGTCCCTGGAAACTGGTGAGTATTATATAGCACAGACCATGCTGTGTTCAGTCTGTCTTGGTCTGGTGTTGGTGAGGCATTCAGTTTGAGACATGTTATTGAACCGTGATGCAGCGTCTTGGATCCAGGATTCTTTGTATCCTCTCTTTCTAAAACGGTTCATCAGTTCATTAGTTTGTACATTGAAAGCCTCATTCGAGCTGCAAATCCGCCTGATTCTGTTAAACTGTGAAACTGGAAGGTTTTTCTTGAGAGATGTCGGGTGATAAGAGTCCCCATGGAGAAAAGAGTTTTTATCTGTAGGTTTACGATATAGGTCGGTTTTCAGGTGGTCCTCATCTTTTATCACCATAATGTCCAAAAAGTTCATTTTGTTTTTGTCAGATGCAATGGTGAAACGCAGGTGTTCATTCTTAGTGTTAATGAAAGTGTAGAACTCCTGTAGTAAGTGTTCTGGTCCTTTCCATATAAAAAACACATCATCAAGGTACCTCTTCCAATGGGAGATGTGTTCGAGAAAAGGATTTTCCCCTGGATTAAAAATCAGTTCCTTTTCGAAGAGTCCGACATACAAGGAAGCAAAGGTGGGGGACATCTTGGATCCCATGGCAACGCCTGATACCTGGAGGAAAAAATCATTGCCATACAGAAAATAATTAGAAGTCAGTACTTCTTCTATAAGGTCTAAAATACAATCAGTAGAGGGATTACAGTCATGTCTCTGGTCCAAGAAGTATTTGGCAGCTCGTAGGCCCCCATCAAAGTGAAAGTTCGTATATAAAGCTTCAATGTCCATGGTGACCAGTAATTGTGTATCATCCACATGTTGTATTGTCTTGATGGTTCTGATAAAATCCATCGAGTCCCTATTGTATGAGGGCAATGTAGTGGCCAGAGGTTGGAGGAAATATTCCACAAAAGCTGAAATTTTTTCAGTTACTGATCCAATAGCTGCAACAATAGGTCTACCTGGGGGTGTTCCTGTGTAGTTTTTATGAATTTTAGGTAGAGTATAGAAGACTGGAGTAATGGGAAACTCAACAGTCATAAATGCATGTTCAGATTTAGTAATGTCACCCTGTGTCAGAAGAGATTTCAATTTGCTATGAACATGTTCCTTAATTTCCAAAAAAGGGTTCTTGTCCAATTTTTTTTATAGAATGTGGTGTTGGATAGTTGCCTCCTCACCTCCTGGTCATACATAATACGGTCCATTATGACAATTGCCCCACCTTTGTCTGCATTTTGGATAACCAGAGATTTATCCTTTTGTAATGTTTTTAAGTGGTCCCGCTGTTCTTTAGTTAAATTATCTGCCACTTTATATTCCCTTTTCTTTTTAAGAATGGTCATAATGTCTCTTTCCACCAAACGACAATATGTGTCCAGAGATGCATTCCTGTGTTTAGGTGGTATAAAGGTGGATTTACCTCGAAAAGGAGTCGACACCCGAGTTGAGAGTAGAGGATTTTCAGTTAATTCCCTGGGGTTGTCATTGTGCCCATGCTCCATCATCACAACATCCTGAGAGGTAACGGGGGGAGAGACATGTTCATTTTGGGTTTTGTTGCCTCTAAAAAAATTCCTTTAACCTCAAATTACGAAAGAATTTATGTAAGTCAATCGTAGTGTTAAATTCATTACAATGAGTAGTAGGGACAAATGAGAGGCCTTTGCTAAGGGCAGATATACAGGTGTGTGAGAGGGGCTTACTGGAAAGATTGCAGACGGTCAGTTCATTTTCTTGCTGCGGGTCCGGTACCCGTTGCGTGGAGGCAGGTTTCTTGCCGCGCCTGCATTTCCTCCTCCTAGTTCGCGGCGTCCGTTGTCCGCTCGTAAAAAACCACTGGTCCCATCAAAGTTGAGGCTGAATGAGTCGGAGTCCAGAGAAGAGGAGCTCTGCGTCGACATGGCGTTGCCGCTCCACCTCCGTCTGTTGATATCATAGACATATATAGGTAGACGCCGCATCGACTGTGGAGGGACGTGCCTAAAGCGCCGCCATCTTAGTACAGCCCTCGCAGAGGCAGAAGTGCACGTAAGTCTATGGAGATAAGAGGCACTCCACAATCTTAAAGTAGAATTACTCACTGAATTCTCAACCGATGTCCAAACGGTTTGATTTGTTAAAAACGTCACACATGTAGCTATGACACAGGATGCTTGGATGTTTTAATAATGTTGGTTTTACTACCCAAATACAAATTCTACTTAATAACTGGAAATGATGCCGGAGTTTTGTGCTGCTTATGGGTGCTCAAATGAATCACTTTTCACAGTTAAGGTGTACGTAAGGAATAATATAGAGTGAGCAGGTTGTTAAATAGTGAAATAATCCCCGACAGGACGGATTGAATCTCTTCGCTCCGCGTCCAGGTTCTTTCCATAATATAACCAGCTCACGTTATCCCACGTATTACACAGCTGCTTACTAGTGAAATAACTAATTTGAGACCCTATTCTGGTTAAAATGCAATGTTATTTCATCTATAAACTGGCCCTGGTTTGGACGAGAACAGACCTTAGACTGCAGTGATTGACCAGTTAGAGGATGATAGATATCGGATGTATGTAATATGTTTATGTATTGTGTACTTAACCTTAATGTGAAGGATGACAATTATAATAGTGATAATAATAAAATGATAAATAATAACCAATAATAATAATAATAATAATAATAATAATAATAATAATAGCAGTTTTAATTATAATAGTGATATAATAACAAAATGATCATGAACAATATTAATAATAATAATAATAATAATAATAATAATAATAATACTTATTATTATTATTATTATTATTATTATTA
>JAJHUR010140061.1:0-15184 GCA_027495735.1 Lutjanus campechanus | reverse complement strand
ATAACCGCCAAAGATCTTTCCAAAGTGTATCTTTTTAACATCTTGTAAATTATTTAACTTATCTTTTCAGCTAAATTATTTCAATTATCCTTTTTACCAGATTATTTACAGTTTCTTTGCTGTATGAGCTACAAGGTTTCACAGTTCAAACCTTACAGCACAAACACACAATATGAATACAATAGTGTGTGGCTTCACTCGTCTGTACTGAGTCACAATGCAAACAAAATATACAGCACATTTTCCCTGAACATGAACAAATTACGTTTCAGGACCGCAGTTATCAAAGTGTATCCTCTTAGTGCCTCGTAAATTATTTCATTCATCTTTTGAACTAAATTATTTTAATTGTCTTTTTAACTGAACTATCACATGACATTAAATGATGAAAAATACGTTCTTAGCAGTTAACATTTTTAACCTTCCATCTTTTTAACCTTTTTAACTTTTTCTTACAGTTGTATGAACTGCAAGGTAAAATGTTACAGCACAAACAGTATGAATTAGGGATGTTCCTGGTGACTAATTTCACTGTTGATTAAATGCAGAATTTAATTTAGACTAGTCGACGAGTCTAACACTAAGAAAACAGCCAGAAAGCAGTTAAAATTGAGAAGACATTATTAATTTATGATGTTAAACACTGTCTGAAAAGAATGTGTGTTTTAAGAGCCATTTGAAGCTGTTAATCACAGTCTACAATCACCAAATCCTACTTTAAATGTCGTTGAAATGTGCACTACTTTGATCTGGCAATACAAACATTACACATTAATGTACAAAACATGACAACAACTCACTAAATGCTTCAACCTTTCAGACTGAAGAGGATCACAGTGTCGGCAGGTAAACGACCCGGAGTTGACATTAGCTGCCAGCCTGCTACACAGTGTGGCTAACGTTAGCAGTGCTAACAGCAGCAGCTGTTCTGCTTGCAGGTTAATGTCCGTGTCTGTGCTGAATGTGGTCACATGTTGCTCCAGTCGAGTGATTATATATCAGTTTATTCTGTCACAGTTTACATTCAACATTAATTCCATTTTCTAAATTAAAACTGCCAAACCGCACTGGTTTTACAAGGTGTCATCTGTCTCACTTTGCTGATTAAAACATCCGGGGTTGCCTGGGTGATCGGGGCATATGGGCTTACAGCGTATGACGAGAGAGGCTGCTGTCTGATGGGGCCACAGCCCCAACTAGTGGTGGGCAGTTGACTAATCGCACACATCCCTATTATGTATACAACTGCCTGTGGCTAAATATAAATGAGACCACGGGGTCCCCCACTGCGAATTTACACAGCGTCCGAGCCAGACAAAAACTCTTTCAACAACAGTACAATCCATATAAAACCATATTAAACCAGCGAAAACTCTTACAAGCTTGTGTTAATAAAAAATACAGAAGTGTCATCAAAGTGCTTGATGTACGATAGTTAAACGGAAAACAACTACACGCAGCTCTCGCCTTCACTCGAATGTGTCGGCTTTCAAGACTGGGGTTCAAGTTGGAGTGGAACAAAAAGATTACATGGTGTTATTTAAAGTTTTGAGTAACTTAAAATGGATGTTGTGGACGTGACATCCGTCGCGTCACTTCTCTCAAACATAACGTGGTTATTTTAACTCAAACCACAATCTTTTCCAAAACCTAACCAAGTATTTTTGTGCCTAAATTTAACCAAACTGCAACCATTTTACAACATAAACTACATGTGTCACGTCTTCTTTCTTCTCAGTAGGTGATTGTTTAAAGACGGCTGCAGGCCTTGAACAGGCAGGAAAAAGGTATTTAACAACAAAAATGCTGATCATTCTGTGTTGGCTGCACCTCATTAGTGCTGCATGTATCTGAATAATCTTCCACTACTTGTTTAATCACTGGGTGCAGACATGCAATGATTAATTGATTATTAATCAATAATTAATGTCCCACTATTTTGATAATCGATTAATCGGTTTAAGTAATTATTTAAGAAAAAAGAATCTCTGATTTCAGCTTCTTACATGTGAATATTTTTTGGGTTTTTTACTGCTTCATGACAGAACACGGAATATGTTTGGATATTAGGCAAAACACTGATCAACATTTTTCACCTTTATCTTGACATTTTATAGACCAGACAACTAACTGATCTAGAGCATAACTGACAGATTAATAGACAATGAAAATATTTGTTGAAGGGGTGTTTGGTATAATGCAAGAAAACTACAACATGTTTAAGGAGTTAAACTCCTCGGGCAGGCCCTTCCTGTAGATTCAGCTCTCTCCAGGTCACCTGAATGGAAACCAGGATATGAAGGCATTCCTTTAGAGAATTCCTGGTTCTCTTCCCGGGGCTGGTTTGTATATGTGTGTGCACGCTGCGTGCCAACATGTGTCTGGCTGCGTTGAAAACTGTGGATTAGGAGCTTTTTAAGTCAGGGTTGCTGGATGGACTGCCGTCTTTATGTGACATGACAGTGCAATGTAAACATGTAAAAGATCAAATGCGAAGTCTTCCGCATGCAGAGTTGTTGAAATGTGTGATTGTGGTGGTTGACTGAACATGCATTTATGGAGTCCTTTAAACTATGTCAACAAAAACCTGCTTTAAAGAGATTTAATCCAGAAATGCATGCTGAGATGCCCCGGGGTTCTGCCCTGCAGCGAGTTTAACTTCCAACTGACAAAACTGTACAGTAAACGTACAAGTCTTCTCTGTTTACACAAGGCTGTGTTTGTGAATGAGTTCACCATAATGTTCCAGCTGTGAGCTGTTGCTTGATACTGATCAGTGAATACATGAGTGTTCCTCTAAATTTCCCCTCAAGTAGCTTTTCATGTTTGGGGAACCTGTTTCTATACCTATTATGCTTTTTCCAACAACTAATTTCTCCTGACTAAGGCATTTCTCAGTAGAGTGCGGATCCTCACCAGGCACCAGATGATGAAGCACTTACCGCAATGCCACCACAACAGCCAGATGCAACCAGCAGAGATTTTCGAACATTAACACGACCGCCACATGCGTTGTCCTGAGCTGAAACAAGATTTCAAACCGAAGCAGTTGTCGATCATTTGCGGCCCATCGAGGCCAGTTAAGAAGAATGAGAAGTCAGCTGTCAATGGTCGTATAAAACAGAGCATCAGAAAATAGAATTACTGCCTCACAGTTGTTTGTCTCCACCAACCAGTCAAGTTACAGTTTACATCCATGTCTGTCCACACTCATATAATGTCTGTAGTGAAGACTGATGAAATTTCATATGGAATTTACCACTGTGTTGACCTGTAACTTTTAGGTTGACCTTTGACCTTTTTTAATATAAAATGTCATCACGTCATCATTCCTTCATTATCCTATTAGATAACTGTGTGTAATTTCATCATAATTAGCATATGAATTCTTGAGTTAAGGCAAAAAAAAGTGTTTCATAAGGTCACTGTGACCTTTGACCTTTGACCAGAAAAATCTACTCACGTTTACCTTTGAGTCCAAGTGGTCATTTGTGTCAAGTTTTGAGAAAATTCCCTCAAGACATTCTTGAGATATCACATTCACAAGAATGGGATGACCTGAAGACATAATGACACCGGCCATAAAAACCATAAAGGCATAAAAGTGATTTTAAGAAAAAAAAAAATGAAGTTTTTTTCCATAATTCTGAATCACAGAGGTCCTGAGATTAGCTGTGGATAAGCTGTAGTTCCAGTGATCACGCACACACTCACTCACTCACTAAGCCTGGTGGGGTTTTACAAAAATAGTGATGCATAGTGTTTTTAAAAAGAAGCCCATCACTTTTAAATGGACTGTTCTTATGCATTCAGCAGTGTGAGTTTTGTGTGAACTCAGGCCAATCCTTCATACAGGACACGGTCAATCCACACCACACCACAGCTGTCCACTACACGCTGCTACTGCCAAACAGCTTGCTCCTCCCTCACCATGAGGCGGGTCCAGCAGAATCACAAACTGTTTGCTGTCCTGGCTCTAAAATGGAGGAACAAGCACCCCACTGACACCAGGAAAGGCAGAGACTCTACAGACTGAAAAGTCATCTGTTCAGACTGCCCCTTGGCCCATGAATAAAGACTAGAGTCACTGCCTCGTGGTTGTGTGCCTCCGCCAACCAATGGAGTTGTACTTAACATCCATGTGTGTTAAAACTCATACACAGACTCATATATGTAGTGATGTCTTTCAAGGAATTTATTAAGAGGCATAAGTCTATTGTAAGGTCATCATTTTATCCACTTTATTTCACAGTTGCTGGTGTTCTTTCTTGTGTCGGTTCATGGGGCTTATATATTGTTGTGGGACCATGGCCCCAACATGTCACAGAGCCATGTTTCAGAAATTGTGAACAGTTTACCTCCACAACTCAGGACTAAATAGTTGTCAATGTTTTCACATGTATGTTTTCAGCAACTATTTTATAACATGTAATGACATGTTCCGAAAAAAACACTCTGAATTCCCTTCACACAGACTTTAAGAGAAAGAGAATGGTGGTGGATTAGGGCCTTTGTAAGTTAAAAAAAAAAAAAACCAAACTTTTTTGTTTTAATGAGAAAAAACTCTTTTTTATATCTTGATCTTTAAAATATTTTCTCCTGCATACACTGTTATATTTATTTTATATTTTTATTGATGCTTTTTGCTTTTCTTATCTTATTTTAAAAAGTCAGAAAAATTGTGATTTTTAAATGTTATTTTTCCAGGTTTTTCTCATAAACTTTTTATTTTAATCTCAGATAATTTCAGAGAAATTTAGTTTATAATCTGAGAGAACATTCAGGGTTTTCTCTCGTAAATTTGTGAGATTTTCCCTCCCCCTGCTCCGTAATTTGGTTTTCTTTTACCTATACGGGGTCTAACACTCTTTTTTGACAAGAAAGGGATTTGGATATAAACTAACAATGTATATGACATCTTCCAAGCAATAACTGAACAATTAACACAAGGTTACAGGGTTAGAAGAAAGTGCTTTTGTTTGTTAATTGTGTCTGTACAACCAAACTGTAATTTCAGGGTGAATGAAATGTTCTTGTTAACAAGATTTGTTGAGTTGGTTCTTTTAAGGCACCTCTGCCATCTGACGTCAACGTTGCCATGACATTCATCCACCTTTACAACTCTGGATCGTTAAAAGAAACACAGAAACATTCATATCCGGGGTCACATGCACATTTGACACTGTGAATGGCTAACCAACATTCCCCTGTTTGTCTGTTAAGTAGAAGAAAAATCATTACCACCAATTACGTAGATTAGGAGCTGATTCATTCCTGTCACGTTTGCCGGAGGCCCCTGGCAACTTTGGCCCCTCAACAAAACGGACAGAGGTGACGGAGGAGAGCACAGTCCTGTAGATTAATTGGTATTAAGTTAATTAGGGCGTAGCTGGGGACCCCGTTGGGTCGGGACCCTGGCATTGTGTCCGCAGGTGATCCATCATGGGAACTGAACGCTTGCTGACACGCAGAGGAAGGCTCACAGCTTTCAGGGCATTGACAAAACCCACCCTGCGCTGCCACGGTAACCAACCAACACAACAGAGCTAAAAACCACCCCAGAGGAATACTAACAGGGCAGGAAGAGCAAAACAGTGGAAACCAACTAGTCTAACTAAACCTAATGAGTTCTGGACTCGAGGCGTTTCATTTCGTCATGTTACATGATGGAATGAAGCACATCCTTAAAGGGACAGTTCACCTCAAAATCAAAAATACATATTTTCCCCTGGCCTGTTGTGTTGTTTAATCCATCAAGTTTTTTGGGTGGGGGTGTGAGTTGCAGCGACTAAATGGCTTATGGTGCTCAAAGCTAAAAAAAAAAAAAAACATTTGGAAAATTAAAAACAAGTTCCTCTTTTCATGTGGGAACTACTTCCTTTCTATTAGAAGGAAAGTAGTTCTGGTTGGTTCTACTGCAGAAAGAAGGTTCCTGCATGAAACTGCTCACAACAAGGTCTGTGGATTATTTTGAGCAACTGGGTCATGATTTCTGGAAGAAGATATTTCGGTTGAATTTATACCGCCTGTCATTTCGTTATCCTTGTTGCCGTGGGTGTGTTGAGAACGAAAGTATCACAATCAGTGCATCAACCGCATTGAATAAACAATTGCTGGGTCGTGACAAGATTTTCCTCATCCTGGAACTGAGAGACTTGGTTTCCTTACTCGGGTTAAAGGTTCAAGAGAGACTTGGTTTACAGTGATAGATTCCTGTAGGACAAACCCTCCAGACACGTGATAAATTAAAAGGAAATCCTGAATAAATGAGCAGAGAAACAAATGAATACAGATTTTTCCATTCAGAGCATGAGGGGTAATGGGTTGGTAAGTCTGAAAAAGATGTGGCTCACTCCACCACCATCATTAAAACACCAAATGAGGGAATATATTTCAGAAGAATGCGGTTCATCCTTGCAGAGCTCTTCAGACTTAAAGAATCAGAGACGAGGAGCATTAAAGTGGCTCTGCAGGCTCATGTGTCCCAGCCATTGACATAAATTAAAGATTGACGACACGTCTCCGCTTCCCCCAGCTGCACTAAACTGAAGCCAAAATATCCCAGAAACGAGCGCTGCCATCTCGCACCGGTGGTGTCATTTGGAGCCAGAGTCTATCCAGCTTTTGAGGTCCCGCCCATACAGCTGGCTGACTCAATCGCAAGCACAGTTCAGCTGTCAATCATGGCATGAAACCCTGTTTTTACGTCATCAAATAAAACCAAACCGATCAGATAGTATTTTATCTACTTAAAATGACAGAGACCATCTTTGGGAAAAATCTATTTGATGTGTACTGTGATGTTTTAGTTTGGCCCATGTCCCATCAATTAGTATTGCAGGATCTTTGACCTGTACTACAGCCAGCCACCAGGGGGTGACCTAGAAGCTTTGGCTTTGGCGAGTTCTCATGTTAGCAATTTCTATATATAAAGTCTATGGTCCCAACACTCCTCATGTTTAAGTTATGTTGCTCCAGATTCTTACCTAAATTGTATTAAATTGTTAAAGGTGCAACCTTGGTTTTGGCCTGTGATCCACCATAAGTTTCAGTTTTGGCCCCCCGAGAAACAGAGTTTGGAGAAACCGACAAACATGAGGTTGATGTCAGGTTGAATCAATGAAGTGAACGTAATATCAATTCAGATTAGCAGGTTAACTAAATGGACTTTGAGGCAAGTTTTTCATCCATGTTATACATTGGTTTTACCTAGAATTTCTTACTTTCTTACGTAATTTTGTGGCCGTGTAAACGCTTAAACAAGTTCGTAAAGGATTATAACGTGCACATGTGCATGAGAAAGATTTAAGGACAAAGGAAAGATGATTATGTGGTAAATTCTTGCATCCAAAAAAGTAAATTCATAGTCTGACTAAAACTGAAATAAATAAGTATTAATAAGTTGGTTTATTTCCACCTGATCAGTAGGCTATTCATCAAATTCAACAGATTTTCACAGATAGGAAAACAGTACAGTTGCCTTCCTAATCTTCAGGTTAAAATGTCATTTATCATTAATACACTAATAATATTGCTGCCATTGTTCAAAAATATAGCAGAGGATAGAGGGGAAATCTGATTACTTTTCTCCCATAACCTAATGTCTCCCAATATTCTGACTGTTTTGCGCTTATAAGCATGGTGATCGAAGAGCAGTGCCGTTCTTCATCCCAAGGACACAACAATGCTTTCTAGGATGACGGGAAATGCTAAAACTGCTAACGGGGGGTGAGACATAATGCCCAGTGGAAACGGGGCAGAACCAAGCTTGCAAAAACAATGTTATCACACCTCTCAAGACCTCTACTTTAGAAACTTATCAGAAGAGGAACTGAGAGGAAGAGTGAGAGGGAGAGTGAAAGAAAACAGAGGAGAACTCTCAGTGCTGATGAAGCACTTTATCCAGGTCAGCATCAGAAGAACAAACAGTGAAAGTCTTTCATCGGGTGAACAGACATATGGAAGATGACTTTATAATAATGCCAGAGTCTTTCTGAACAACCTATTAAAGAACATGATTTCTAATCTGCAGCTCCAATCTGGAAAGTTGCACATTATGCCAAATGTTTGTCCGAAAGGAAATTCCTGAGAATGTTTTTCATGTCCAAACTTCAAATGTTCCTCTGATGCCTACACCGCAGGATGTACCCACCTCATGATATATAGCTTTTCCGTGAGGATGGAGACTTGTGCCTATTGGCGAACCTCAGATCCCTGTCGTGGTCACGTAAAGCAGTTCACCCTTCCAAGGATACTGGGTCATGGAGGAGGCGAGGGGTTATGGGCGTTTGTCCACCCAGTCTGGATTGTTGTATTTCCACTGCATTATATCGATTCAAAGAATTTTTTTTCCACTTTCCAGTTTTCCACTGCAGATAGTACCCCATCAATGAAAGTGGGGCAACGCCACATGAAACTACCAGACATCGTCTTCAACATGCCAATGCAATAGCCCCCCCATCATGTTCCCAGCGGTTGGGAAACGACCTACACATTTACTGCTAACCTGACAACATGATTACCTTTTACTCTACTCCGCACACTCTCTGCTACTTGCTTCCTCTCACTCAACCACACACTGTGCAGAAAAAAGGAGCTACGCTAATCTTATATTCGAAGATATTGGAGGGATGGTGCTCTTGATGCATCTGCACTTCCAGTGGATTACAATTTGGTTATGCAGGCTAGTATTTTTTAAAATATGGGTCAAGTGACTTAAAACATTGCGGCTACTATTCCTGGTGGTGTGGCTTGGCTATTTTATGCAGGATGTCCCGTACTGCACAAGTGACGATTCTCTCTGACAAGTCAGTGGCATGCGTTTTTTTCATGTCGCCTTTTAGCATTGGCTCAGCTCGCTTGAAACTTTGACCAAGGTTATACCAAAAAAAATACTAGGTACCAGGTAATATCCACAATGAAAAAGACACAGTAGAGTCAACTCAAGCTGAGCCGGACTATGCAGTAGACATGAGGCCTCATGGGTTTTATGTACAGCACTTGGAGAAGGTTTATGACCATGCCTGCTGGGGTATCTTGAAGGGGTGCTGCAGAAGTAGGGTGTGTTGGGGTTGTTACTATAAGCTGCTTGGTCTCTGGACAACTGGAGCGAGAGGTGTGTCTGCATTCTTGGCAGGAGGTCAAGTGCATTCTTAACGGGCGTTGGACTCTGCCACTGTTGAGCCTTGTCATCGATTCTGTTTATGATTTCCTTGGACAGAATCTCCCAGCACAGCTGAGATGTGTAGTGTGTCCAGTACGGTGGCACACTGTGTTCAGTGCACACTGGCAAGCATTACAACTGATTGTAAAGTGGGAGGGTTGAAGGTGAACACCTCCAGGGCCCAGGCCATGGTGCTCTGCTGGAAAGAACATTGGGCCTAAGTCAGTGCCCCAAGTGAAGGATTTCAAGTATTTTGGGGTCTTGCTCACAGGTGAAGGTGAAATGAAGTGTGAGAGGTTCAAGACCCCCCACACATGACACCGTGGTAAAACCGTTCTGCGCTGGCTTTGACATTGTTTTCTATAGACAGAAAGGTGGCACCAACAAATGAGATAATAGCTGTATGTGAAGGCAAAGCCAAAAGCAGCCACAGATGTATGGAAGTGACACAAGCAGAGAGGGACTTCAGACCTGCGAAAGATCCCACATAAATGATCACTTTGTGCACTGTGCACAATGAAGAAACAAAGCATTTGAATCTTGTAAAACTTTCACAAATTGAGGGTTCCTTTCTATATAACCAAGCAATGGAAGAAAAGTGTTTCAGAGTTCCCCAAAGTCTATACAAGAGCATTAAAAACATACCACAGTCTAGTAAATGTGATGTATGGTGAAATATCAGCAGTCAGATGGGGCTATGAGATTTGCAAATCATATAATTTCTTAGATTAGCTAACTCCAATGCTAAAGATAGCTTAGCCAGTCAGACATGATGTATAGCGCTGTGCTTTGTCTCTGCAGGCCCCAACTTACAGTGAGCCCGGGACAAATTTCTTATCATGTGAAGGCCCATGCCTGAGTGAATTTCAGAAGTGGCACAATTGCATACAAGGTCAATGGAAAGACTAGTCTGGCATCACTTGACTAATACACTCTGGAAGATCTCTGGAATCTCTCTGTTCATTTTTTATGTCTAAGGGGCATTATAAAAGGTCACAGACCAAAATGCCTCTGGACACAACTGGACAGACCAATCAGAACAACAAAATGTGTGACGTAGCACTGAGCAACACATGCAAATTGGGGCAGTGCTTGCTCCACTGACACAAACTTTGTCAAATTACAGCTAACAGTTCAATAAAATGTGTCTCTGACAACATTTGAGGTGAGAAATAAGCAATGCTGTAACAGAATATTGGTTCATATTTGATCGGCACTGCTTAGTTTGACGGTTTTATCAGAGTTTCATGACCCTGCTACGTTGAGCTCATATGATGTGTAATTTTTCAAAACTGGACCAACAACGCTCCTCTGTCAGTCAGTCGTCATATCAAACCCACCTCATATTAAATAAATGGTTGTGATTGGGTTGAAGAGATCCAGAAATGGTGGAAATCTGTCTGAATGGGAGGGTGGCCAGACATATCTGCCAGAGCAAATGAAACACGAGCTTGCAGATTCGTCTGGTCTGGAGAGACGCAATTAGATTTGATCTCTTGCAGGGTGGCATGAATTCACATTTGTATGAATCCTGTGGCTTTACGAATCTGCCTCACAAACACAGAGAGACGGGAAGAAAAAGGAGAGGAACTGAAAGGGCTCGAGTTCCTGCTGAGTTTTGAGTTCAATCAGGGGCTGAGCTGCACACACGTACAGGCACATTCCTACAGACTCGGTCAGTGCACCTGTTGCTAGCTGTACAGTTGGCTCTTTAGGGCAAATTGGCACAAACGATGCTAGGTGAAAATTTGCTGCTCTTTCTGTCTGCATACACAGACAGCGGGTGGCGCAGGGTGGGGAGCTCAGATGTCCATAGGGAGCTCCGAGGAAAATCGCTGCTCCCTTGAAGTTGGGCATCTGATTCGGATGCCTTCCTGTGGAGGCATTCTGAGCATGTCCAACACGCAGAACATGTTGAAGGGATTACAAATCCAGTCTGACCTGGAAACACCTCTGGATCCCCCAGGAGGAGCTGGAGGAAGTGGCTAGGGAGAAGGGTGCATGGGCCACTTCAGCCAACCTAATTAAACAGCAGAAAATGGATGGATGATATATGGAACTAAGACTGCTGAAATGATGAGTGTTCCGCATGCGCTGCAGTAAATAATCAAATAACGAAATGTAGGCTGTATGTTTTGCTACTGTTATGGATTATGCATGTGGAGCGAACACTCAATCAGGGCCACTTCCCGATCCCTTTCATCCTTAGTCATGCATCGGTGTTCTCTTTGAGGGGGTGCCAATCAGGGGGCGAGGGCAGAGGGCCCCGCCGACGCAACACAAAGCATCCGAGCAGAATACAGCAGGAGCGATCGTGAAGAGGAATGGTGAGGAAGAGGAGGAGGAGTGACATCGTTAGCATGGGAGTGATGGGAGTATGACCCACTTACGCACAATGCCTCAGGGGTGGAAGCGGAGGGGACAGGCAATCGTGCAAACTCACGTGCCGACACACACAGATTCATATTCTGCAAAGGTCCAGACAAGTTCTGCAGCAAAGGGCAAGGCCAAACACAACAAGCCCGAACATGCTGAGGTTAGGCAGTGACAGATACACACACACACGCAGAGCACGAAGCCAAGCAGCGACACAAAGATCTGAGGCCACACACCATCAGGCCGGGTTTTTTGCTTTCCGTGACCTACATTCAGCATGTTAGAGGAATTAAGGGTTTGTCGCAGACACATTCTCGTGACTGACAAGCAGACACTCGGCCCCGTCTCCTTCTGTTTCTCTGCCCCGCGGTGTCCCCTCAGCTGAGTAAGCTGCAGCGCTGTTATGTGCAGCCGTATATCAGGGAGATGAAAGAGAAAAACTTGAGAGAGAAAAAAAAAACTTGCAAAGTGGAGTGGAATCACAAGAAATGAGTCGCCCTCAGAATCACTTTCCTGCAGGGTAAACTGAAATGAATTCATTAAAGAAAACGGGGTGACGAAGCATTCATCTCCGCAAACGGAGGCGATGAGGATGACAAAGCACCCCGCCTGACACTTCACCGAGAGACATCAGTGTCACCGTCAGCAAGTGGTGGGCTGAATCTGTCTTTTGTCAGGGTGTCAGATGGGGAAACATGTTCGAGGAGGCGGCAGAGATCAGCCGTTACGGCTGTTTTTAAGGGGGCGTGCGTCTCCATGTGTGCGCGCCGTTTGGTTAACGCGCCAGATTGACTCGCAGGGCCAATTCTCTCCCTTCAATCCTCATTTCTGCTGCTTTATTGTTATGAAATGGGACAATGGGTGAGCACTGAACAAAAGCGGAGAGGAGAGATGACTGATGGCAAACGTTTCCTCAAGAGAGATGCAGAGAGAGAAACATCTCCAATTCTAATGGGACAGCTGGGTCAAAGTGGGGTGAAACTCTGCAGGGGATAAAGTGTGCGGGGAGGAGGAGGACGAGGAGGGGAGATTTGGGGTTATTTGCACCGTCACAGTCCTCACCTAATTTCCATAAATGAATCAGGGACGCGTGCCCTACTGTGTTTGTGTTATACCGGCAGCTGCTGTCTTGTTTGACAAATGTCTTCGCCTGCATGTCATCAAGGGAGCAGCTTCAACATGTTTATTTCTGTCTGGAGGGATGAGTGCATTTTATCAAGCTCCACTTTCAATCATTGAGGTTGTTTTGGATGTATTTCTGGAAAATCTGCTGCACACAAGTCGTGTTTGTGTTCCGCAGCTTCAGATGCTTTTCCAGAAATGGAAAGTGAAACCTGACTGGTCGGGCGGAACGTGGCTCGTTAATGATATTGACAGACAGCCGCTCGCACAAGAAGAGCTGGAGCGCTCACTGGTGCATCTGTGTAAACTATCAAACCCAGCAAGGAAATATTTCTGAGTATCATTAGCTCATGAATGATCAAACAATAACATCTGAAGGAGGACTAAAAGTCCCAGATGATGTTTTAGACATCAGTTATTATTCAAAGAGAAGTCATTTGTCCTGTTTCTAAATTTACTGCAGTTAAACAGTGTTGAAACACACAGCAGACGGTATTTGGTGGCAATTTAACTGAGATCAACTGTAAGGCTCTGCAGAGAGGGGTAAAAACTGGACAGCACATCACCAGGACAAAGCTGCCACCCATGAAGCACCTCTACCCAGGTAAAAAAGTAATATACTTTAATGTACTAAAAATGTACTTAATTTTCTGAAAGTACATTTCTAGCACATTTTGACTGTATGTGTTAAAATAAAGTAAACCAAAAATATATTATAAATGTATTAATTACAAATATATTATTCCCTCAGTAGTACTTCAGTTTACTTAGATTAAGTACACTATTTAGTACCAATACTTAAATTCATATTAAGTATATTCATATAAAATATACTAACACTGAAATATATATAAGTTTTTGATTAGTATATTTATTTATTATGTACTTCGAATGCGTTAAATATAAGTTTAATGTTAGTGTATTTGCATCTACTTTTATCAAGTGCACTTTTAGCACCCTTTCAATAAGTTCACTTTTATAACACTTTTTTTCATATCATTATTAGCACAGCAGTGTTAAAGTGCACTTAAAATAAGTATATTAATAATTAAATACTACTTCAGTGGTAAATTAGTGTATTCTTCATAAGTACACTATAAACCAGAACAAATTCATCAGTATGCATTTCTTTTAGTGTGCTAAGATCAGTTTAAAAGCATGTACAATAACAGTTAATTTCTGCAGCTGACCTTTTCTCTTCAACCTTTTAAAATAATGTATTTTACCAGCAAAATGCAACAATGCTGCCATCGGTGTGTCAGTATCTTATCCGGAATAATAAAAAAAGTAACTTTCGCGTTCTTTTAAGGTTAATCCGCTTGACATACAGTCACTGAACGCTGCCTTTCTGCCACAATAATGCGCGCGCATCCCGATTGCATCATCACTGTTTACAAACTGGAGAGGGGTCTATTTCAATACAGTATGTGCGCATGCGTGCATGGACATTACGTGCGGTGTACACATAGACTGTATAAAACAGGGTGTACACAGACTTTTTAAAAAAATTTAATTACTCTTTTTTTGTTGCAAGAACGTAGGGTCTGCGTCTGACAGACAATTTTCAATGTCAAAATTGAAAATTTGCATGTGGTGGACATTTTTCAAATTGACCCTGAAGTACTCGTGGGCTATGCTGCCGCTGATTGGTTACCCCCGAATGCAACCTGCTTGAATGATGCTGAGGGAAGCGTTGTCGTAGTTGAGTTACAATGGCGCAGTCCAAGTTCGGGATGTTTTATTTTAAGGACAACACAATTCACGTCGAAAGTACTGACATTGTGACACCTCAGTACAGACAGCAGCTCGTTCAGGTATTAAAACGGCCGGACCTCTCCAGTGAAGACGGATGGATACAAGTGTGCTGGGGCACCAAAAACAAGGTGGCCGCAAAACTGCTCCTACTCGGAGGTTTGTATTGCTCGTGCATGGTGTGAAGTATCTTTTGAATAAATATTCTTTCTACTAATGACTAAGTTAAACAAGTTAATAGGCAAACTTATCATTCACAAGCTGCATTAGCTAATAACTAGCTAGCTAGCTGTTAGCGGCAGCTAATGCTAGCGTAAATGGTACTAACTTAGTGCAACTTCAGATGAGATTTTGTGTGAACATTTGTGAGCGTGCTGTGTGGAGAATGTTTAGCAAAAGTTTTGTGTGGCGCTAACCATAAATGGACAATTGCCCAATGTAAAGAAAATAACAAGACAAAAATTGTTTGTACAAATTTGTTATGCTAGCACTTGCCAGCCACTACGTGTTAGTGATGATTTGATAAAGAATTTGCCAGTGGATCATGCTAATGATTGTTAATGTTAACCTTGTATGTAATTTAATTTTTATGTAACTATGTTTATAAAAAGACTTAAAGTGACTTGTTGTGTATAATATTAGATTTACTGTGGTGCATTTCACGAGACATACAAAATATCTAAAATATTGAGCAAAAGAGGGAAAAAACATGGTTTTGACAGTTTGTCTGATGTATGGTTGTGGTTACAGACAACTACAAGGAGTTGATGG
>JAJHUR010140060.1:0-11282 GCA_027495735.1 Lutjanus campechanus | reverse complement strand
TGTTGTACTGGTGGTAAAAGCTGATAGGTGGTGACTAGAGAATGAGCAGAGGGCTGTGTGCAGGAGGAGCAGCAGGAGGATGGGGTAAAGAGGAGCAAGAAGCTCCAGCAGAGTTCATGACAGCTTTCAAAAGTGTTTCTGCCCTGAGTCTCACCTCTGCAGGGTTCACTACATGTGCTGTAGGTTTCACCAGTGTGAAATCATTAGAAAACAATGAACTCAAAATGTTGTGTGTTTGTGTTCATTAAATGTCTGGATGATAAAATTCAAACCTTTTTATTGTCTGATCATGTATATGAAGTGTTGCATATTGTCACAAATGAGCCTATAGATGAGACAAAAGTCATTTTCTTTTCTCTCCTTTTCTTTTTAAATTTAAATTTTTATTGTGTCTGATGAAGTTATTTTGTTTTTGATTGATTGGTGGTTAAAATGTGATTAAAAACAACATCAGCTGTTTTCAGACCGACGTCAGCTGACAAACTCCAAATACCCCGTCACATCTGAGACAGTTATAAGATCATTTAAGGGTTGAGAAGCTGAGTTACACTAAGTGATTCTAGTTTGGAGCTGTTGGATTAAAAGGACTTGATGCTACAATTTGTGCTGTAAAAATGAAACAAAAAACACAAACACACATTTGTGTGGCCTGTGGCCTCAGTTGTTGTGGTTATATTTTGGATTGTTGTGTTTGAATTGTATATATTTCCTGGTCTTGCTGTGTTTTTTTAGTTGCATTGATAAGAAACACTTATGAGTCCTGGGCTCACTCTTGCACCACATTATGAATAATAAACCTGCCTTGGTCACAGTTTCAGCATGAACCCTTTCAGTCCCAGGCTGATTTTTAAACTGGCTCCACATGTGGATTACTACTTTTTCAGGATTAGCAGGGTTATGTGAATTTTAATTTTAGAATTCTGGATATGTCAAATATTATAAGATCTTAATCAAGAATAACTTGTCAGTGACATTTGTGAGTGTTTTGGTGGAACTGGCAGTAAGTTTGGACTCACAATAAGATTATGAACAATAAATAACATGGATGACACTTTAAAAAGTACAAGAATAAACCTTTAATACAGATTTTCTTCAAGTCAAACTGTCACAAATGTTTGTGAATACATAGAGGTCAAGGGTCCTTGTCAATAAAAGCTCACACTGAGAGGAGGAGCAACACTTGGTACATTTCTGCCAACAAAAGTGAGTTGGAGCGACAGCAGAGCTGCAGTCGAGACAAGTTTCCCTCTGAAGAAAAATTCAACTGAATCCATCAGGTTTTAATCAACAACACAGAAAAAATCTCCTCTTCCAAACACTGGTGAGTTCACTGACAGGTAAAAACAAAACCACAGTGACTGTTTAGTTAAAGTTACACAGTTTAGCCTTAACTTTAACTAATTTATTGAGATTATATGATTTTCTTTTTTCTGTAATTTTGATTCTCCAACATCTTAGTAACTGAGGTTGTTGTAAAACATACATATATACAGAAATAGCTCAATCCAATAGCAACAGAAAAAACACAAGATATAAATTACTCCCACTAAAAACTAAAAGCCCTTTGGACTGTCCAATAATATCTGATTTCATGTGACAGTTTCTTTTATTGGCTATAAAAGCAGGAAACTGACATTTTCCAACATATATGACTGTTTGTTCGGCTGCCTCACCTTCAAATCTTTCTTCTCATGTTCATTGTTTCTGTAGTTACTGCTGTCTGCCTTTGTAAAGCAGCACAGCTGATAATATGTTCTGTGTTTCAACAACTGGTCTGAGAGCAAAACCTGCCTGACCTCTGCTCAGACATGAGCTCCATCTGTGGCTGTGAGGGCTGTGGAGAGAAACAGTTACAGGTTTCCTGCAGTCCAGAGCAGCAGCTTCTTCTGCACGTTAAATAAAGACAAAAACTGGCTAAAATATATCACAGAAAATTATAATAAATTTGTTCAGTATTTTAAAAAAATGTGTCCACTCTATCAACCATATAGGCTGCAGCAGTATTATTATATTATTTAATATATAATGTTACTATAATGGAGGGTTTGTGTTTTTCTGAGGTCTAAAATTGAATCTATTATGATTTTACAGATTTTAATTATGATTTTAACAGGAACCAGAGAGTTTGGGATGTTATCATTGCTTAAGACATCAGATTAGTTCATCATTCTTTTATTATTAACTGACAAGTATTTGAATAATACTGTAATAATATGTCCAATTGTTACATATTTCTTCAAAAACCTGACTTGAAATTTCATTACAGCTCATCAAGGCTTTTGTAGTTGCTGTTTTATTTCATCATGTTTTCACTTTTTGTCCTCAGAGTGTAGATATGTCTGCTGCCAGCTGTCTGCTGTCTGAAGATCAGTTTCTGTGCTCCATCTGTCTGGATGTCTTCACTGATCCAGTCACCACATCATGTGGACACAACTTCTGTCAAACCTGCATCACTGAACACTGGAATATTAATGTCCCGTGTCAGTGTCCAAACTGTAAAAAGGTTTTCAACAAAAGACCTGAGCTGGAGGTCAATAGTTTGCTTTCTGAGATGGCTGCTCAGTTCAGACAGTCAGCTCAACAGAAAGCCAGCAGCAGAAGATCAGAGCAACAAGTTTCCAAACCAGGAGAAGTTCCCTGTGACGTCTGTACTGGAACCAAACTGAAGGCCCTGAAGTCCTGCCTGGTGTGTCTGGTCTCCTACTGTGAGACTCATCTGGCAATGTCAGGCCTGAAAAGACATCAGCTGATCGACCCTGTGGAGAACCTGGAGGGCAGGATGTGTATGAAGCACGATAAACTGCAGGAGCTGTTCTGTAAGACAGACCAGATGTGTGTCTGCATGCTCTGCTCTGTTTTAGACCACAAGACACATGATGTTGTTCCTCTGAAAGAAGAATATGAAGGAAAGAAGGCTGAGCTGGAGAAGACAGAGGCTGAAATTCAGCAGATGATCCAGAAGAGACGACTGAAGATTCAGGACATCAAACACTAAGTGGAGCTCAGTAAGGAAGATGCAGACAGAGAGATAGCAGATGGAGTTCAGGTCTTCACCGCTCTGAAGGAGTCTGTTGAGAGAAGCCATGTCGAGTTCATCGACATGATCAAAGAGAAGCAGAGAAAGACAGAGAAACAGGCTGAAGACTTCATCAAAGAGCTGGAACAGGAAATCTCTGAGCTGAAGAAGAGAAGCACTGAGGTCGAGCAGCTCTCACACTCTGAAGACCACCTCCACCTCCTCCAAAGCCTCCTGTCCCTGAAATCTGCTCCACCCACCAAGGACTGGACAGAAGTCAACGTCCATCCACCTTCATATGAGGGGACTGTGAGGAGAGCTGTGAATCAGCTGGAGGAGACGCTCAGTAAACAGATGAAAAAGGTTGAGCTGAAGAGGGTCCAGCAGTTTGCAGTGGATGTGACACTTGATCCTGATACAGCACATCCTAAACTCATTCTGTCCTATGATGGAAAACAAGTTATATATGGTGATGCAAGGAAGAACCCAGATAATCCAGAGAGATTTGATTCTTGTACTTCTGTTTTAGCAAAGCAGAGTTTCTCTTCAGGAAGATTTTACTACGAGGTTCAGGTTAAAGGGAAGACTGACTGGGTTTTAGGAGTGGTGAGAGAGTCGATCAGCAGGAAGGGACCAAACAAAATGGACGCTCAGAATGGTTACTGGACAATATGGTTAAGGAATGAAAATAAGGACCTGCCATTGACCTTTCAGTCACTTTGTCTGAGGTCTCAGCCTGAGAAGGTGGGGGTGTTTGTGGATTATGAGGAGGGTCTGGTCTCCTTTTATGACGCTAACACTGCAGGTCTTTCTATACTGGCTGCTGCTTCTGTGAGAAACTCTACCCATACTTTGATACCTGTGAACATTTTGATGGTAGAAGCTCTGCTCCTTTCATCATCACTCCTGTCAGTCACACTGACTAGCAAAAAACTTGTATTTATATATGAATATATGTATATATATTGCACAACTCTGCACCTCTGATCATCTCTCCCTTCAATCACACAGAGAACAACTATTTGATTTTCAACAGAAAGATTCACCATCATTTAAGTAATAATGTATGTGTAATGTATGTTTATTGGTGATGTATGGTGTATACATTGTTGTTTTTTCAGCCTCTGATCCATGCTTCTTTTTTTACTTTTTTCTGTTTTTTAATGTTACATTGATACAACTAAAACACATTAATTTTACAGCACTTATTCATATGAGCTAATGTTTTTATATATATATATGTATAACTGCATTAGCTGCCTTCAAGACTGTTAATTCATCAGAAAACAATGTGCTCAGAAATAAGAAACACTTACATGTTCCTAAAATTTCTGGGTGTCAAATTCAAACTTTTTTATCGTCTGATCATTTATGTATGTTGCATACTGGCAAAAAATACTGGAGTCATTTTTATAAAAGTGATTTATTTTTCTCATTTTTTCTCTTTAAATAAATTAAAGCAAAATAAAGGTTTTAATGCATGTGATGATTTTTTTTTCATTTACATCATAGTTGAAAATACAGCTGATGGTGTTTCTAATGATGCCCAAATAATGTGATTCAAAATACCATCAGCTGCTCTCAGATGTGATTTGAACTGACAAGCACCAATAAATCCAGTGTTTGAGCAGCTGATATGAACACTAAACCAGTTCAACTAGTTTGTAGAGAATACATAACATCTGAGGATGTCCTCTAATGGAGTTCATAACAAACTGCGGACATGCTGGAAATAAAGAACGACACAGGCTGATGCAATAAAAGATCATGTGACTACAGTATAATCTGGTACAAGTACTGTCTAATGTCATTTTTTTCCTCTTTAGCTCACAAACAGCCACTATTAGGAGAGAAAAGCTCTTGTTCTTTAACTATGTTTTAAAAGGGAGAATCACAGACAAGCTCATCAAACTGAGAACCAATCAGAAGGATTCTCCATCTCAGTTTCAAACTCTTATTTTCCTCCTTCTAATTGTTTCAATTGTTGGATGTAAATAAAATTAATTACTGAGTGTGGTCTAGACCTACTCTATATGTAAGGTGTCTTGAGACAACTTTGTTCTGAATTGGCGCTATATAAATAAAATTTACTTGACTTTATTTGACTTCTAACGTAATCTATGAAAACAGGAGATACCTGGTGAGAACAGAAGAAGCCTGGAGAGCTGCAGAAAAGGAGACTTATCTTAACTTTTGCTGCTCCAACAAACAGTCCACCGCTGAATCTGAGCAGGTCAAAGTTGAACCAGTTTCATCCCAACTGACCAGGAAAGTTCAGAAAATCCAGATGTTTTTTTTTAGAACAACTGTCTTTCTGTTTTTACATGCATCACTGTTTTTCTTTTAATCTCCTCCTTTTGCTGCTCTCACTCCTCTGTCTGTCCTCCTACATGCTGTCTAAATCAGGTGTGTCTGATTTATCTCCTCCCTTCCCCACCTCCCTTTCTTGTCCAGGTGAAAAGGGCTATTCTGAACATTTTCTTTTCCCCTTTGGTGCCTCTGTTTCCTTTCCATGTCATGGGAAATGACATTTGTCTTTACTAAAAACATTAAAGAGGACATATTATGGGGGTGGTCACGTGACCCTAACAAAGATGGCAGCTTAGAAGAGAGGCTCTAGTTAGCCGTGCACAAAAATCGTTTTTTTCCCCGGATTGTGGCTTAAATCCCAGGAATCCCACTAAGTATCGGTTATGCCAGCATCTCATATAACGAAGGAGTGTGACATTTTCACTTAAGCTCGCAAATCGGCTGTTCACAAGACGAAGACGGCCCCAGCACCTGAGCGGGCGGATACGGGCAAGATGGCCGACATGGCAGACGTGCTAGCGGAGCTAAAGTCTATCCGTTCGGAGTTTGGGCTGAAACTGGACAGTATAAATAGCCGTCTTGGAGATGTCACGAATGCTATAGCAGCTGTAGAGGGCAAATTGGCTGAAGTAAAACAAGATGTGTCGGCACACACCAAACGCATTGAAGAAGCATGGCTGCAGCGGAGGATGAACTTGAGAAAACACAGGCTGAATTAGCTTCAACTGCAAAACGGCTGAAATACCTGGAGACTAAAACCGACGATTTAGAGAATCGAAGCAGGAGGAAGAACGTGCGTGTGTTTGGTCTGCGAGAAGGGGCCGAGGGTACCCGTCCACTACTGGATTTTGTACGGGAAATGTTGCCAAAGTGGCTGGAACTCAGCCCAGACCAGACCCCGGTGTTGGAGAGGGTGCATTGCACCTTGGCGCCACCGAAGCCAAACCAACACAGAGCAGTCCTTGTTCGTTTTTGGAAATTTCAGGACAGGGAGACTGTTTATCGTCTATCATCACAGAAGAATATCCTACACGACGGAGCAAAAATCACTTTTGTGCAGGATTTTTCAGCGGAAACGATGAGGATACGACGTGAGTTCAACACAGCCAGAAAGTTGTTCACGGAGATGGGAATATTCCGGGGATTCCAACTTAATCCTTGCAAGATCAGAGCAGTCCATGACGGGAAGGTATTCCTCTTCTCTTCACCGCGGGAGGCAGAGGAATTTCATCGCGAAATTCAGCCTAAAGGATGAACTTTGCTGTACGCATCTGTTGTCGGCCTTCTGAAATAGACGACACCGATGTCACCGATGTGATTAACAGGACTGGTGATGTGAGTGTTACGAATGACCCGGTATAATTATTTTGAAAGGAAAGTAGAACGTATTGTATATTGATAATGATCAGTGTGTATGTAGTGTGAATTGGGTCTGGTGCTGCTTCGTTTTCCTCCCTCATTCTGATTTTGAGAAAGACGTTATGATTAAGAATAAGTATTATCATCTACTTCTTGCTAATTTCCTTTTAAAGTTGACTTCAAAAAGATGACAAAGATGTTTGGACGGGAGGGGTAGGATTTGTTCTTTTTCTTGTGTGTTTTTTCTATAATTTGGTGAAAGTACGGACCCAATGTCTAATTTACTAATTTATTTTATTTTTATTTTTTTTTGAATATCCGGGGAAGATACATATATTGTTAAATGATGTGCTGTGAACGGTTAGTAATGGGTTAAACTTCCACACCGTTAAAGCTGGGTTCGCGGAGATTAGCTGCTCCTCATGCAAATGTGGATCAGTGTACCCCAGTTATTTCTTGGAACTTTGGGAACATGGGGAATAATGGTTAGGTTTATAGCACTTCAGTTGGGGAAGCGCTTAGGACAGGGGGGAGGGAAGATATCTGGCATAATGTTCTACATTGGTTTTTTTTCTTTTCCTTTTTATATCAGCAGTGCATTTAATAGCAGTGTCTCTATTTATCTATCTGTTTTTCTCCAACCAGACAGGACTACATCCTATTTAAAAATTAAAACACAAATATGTCTCAAATAAAAATTACTAGCTGGAATGTCAGGGGGCTGAGAGAAATAGCTAAAATAAAACAAGTTTTGAATAGAATTAAGCAACTCAAGTCCCAAATAGTTTTCTTGCAAGAGACACATTTAGGAGCTGCAGAAGTTGATAGATTACAAAAAAGATGGCCGGGCCAGGTCATATGTGCCCCATACAATAATCGTGCTCGGGGCGTCCTCATACACAAATCTGTATCGTTTCAAATTGCTAATGTTATTTGTGATCAATCTGGTAGATACATCATTGTTCAGGGTAACTTATCCACACTCAAATTGAATTTGGTTTGCATTTATGGTCCAAATGATGATAATCCCAATTTTTTTCAGAATTTGTTCCTCACGCTGTCTACCTTGCAAGGCATGTACATTATGGGTGGTGATTTTAACTGCACTTTAATGCCTACAAAAGATCGCTCAACTAACCTTGACTCTACTCATATACAGACAAGGAAGATATTGCTGCAGTCCTGTAAGGATTTGAATTTGGTTGAAGTATGGAGGGAACTGCACCCAGATGAAACTGAATACTCTTGTTATTCAAGCACATATGGAACCCACTCACGTATTGATTATTATTTGGTCTCTTCTGGACTTTTGTCCAAAATTAAGGAATGTTGGTATGATAGCATTGTCATAAGTGATCATGCAGCTGTATCATTAAATTTGCATATAAATAAATCTACTCATAGCCCTAGGAGATGGAGATTCCCAGTCGAATTGCTACAGGACACAGAGTTTATAAAATTTGCTGAAGGACGCATTGATAATTATTTTGAAATAAATCTTGATCAGACTAACGCATGTGTAAGGTGGGAAGCATTCAAGGCGTATATGCGGGGGGAAATTATTAGTTATACAAATTTTAAAGCTAAACAACGACGTATGGAAATGGAAACATTGGAAAATCGAATTAGGTTGTTGGAACAAGATTTGTTTATCAATTACAACATCCTGAAAGTAAAGGAATTGCAAATTATGAGAGCCAAATATAACAAGCTATCGATGGACAAAGTTGCAAAAAGTTTGATGTGGCTAAAACAACACTACTATGATCAAGGAGAAAAATGTGGTAAGTTATTGGCTTGGCGACTTAAAAAAAAACAATCAGAGAGGGCAATTAATAGTATCATGACACCTAAGGGGAACTTGACCTCTGACCCACTGGAGATCAACAATTGTTTTAGAGATTTTTATGAGTCTTTGTATACATCGGAGTGTATAGATGATTTTGAGAGTCAAAATTCATTTTTAGATCAGCTGGAATTTCAGACTTTGTCAGAAAGTGAACAGCAAAAATTAGACTGCAGTCTAACAATAAAGGAATTGGCAGAGGCCATTCAAAATATGCAGGGCGGGAAAACACCGGGACCGGATGGTTTTCCTATCGAATTTTATAAGACGTTCAAGGAAAAACTTCTGGTCCCACTTCAGGACATGTATGAGGAATCTTACACAAAAGGAATACTTCCATCATCCTTGAGACTTGCAATAATAACCTTAATTCTTAAGCCAAACAAACCCCCAAATGAGTGCTCCTCTTTCAGGCCAATTAGTTTGATGGGGTGTGACACTAAAATACTCTGCAAGGCCTTGGCCAGAAGACTAGAATCGCACCTTTCACACCTTGTTTGTAATTATCAAAATGGTTTTGTCAAAAACAGACATGGATTTCACAATATTCGGCGTGTTCTGAATATATTGCATGAAAAGTACAATTTTAAAGATACAGCTGTGTTGTCCTTAGACGCGCGCCAAGCTTTTGATTGGATAGAGTGGGGCTATCTTTTTAATGTGCTTCCTCGATTCGGAATTGGTGTTAATTTTTTGAAGTGGATACGGCTTTTGTACACAAGCCCAACTGCGGAAATATTGAGTAATAATAATGTTTCCAAACCATTTATCCTCCAACGATCAACTAGACAGGGGTGTCCCTTATCGCCTTTGCTATTTGTATTGGCCATTGAGCCATTGGCTATGGCTATAAGAGCTCATGAAGGCATCTCTGGTATAACTATCGGTAGTTATGAACATCAAATATCTTTGTTCGCAGATGACGTAATTCTTTTCTTAACGAATTTGAAAGATAGTATTCCCCAATTAGTGAATTTAATTAAAACTTTTGGAAATATTTCAGGGTATAAAATAAATAATTCCAAGTCAGCATTAATGTTTTTGAATGAAAATGAAAGATCACAGCCTATTGTAGATACACCATTCACAACCACTAAGGAAGGTTTTACATACCTAGGGGTTAAAATTAGTCCTGACATAAAACAACTGGTTTCTTTAAATTATGACCCACTGGTGGACAGGGTGAGGGACATGCTAACCCGTTGGGCCCAAATGCCTATTTCCATGATTGGTCGCATAAACATAATTAAAATGTTAATTTTACCGACATTTTTGTATTTCTTTCAGTGTCTTCCACTGCCTCTACCTAACACCTTTTTTCACAACATTAATGATTTGTTGAGCAAATTCATCTGGAATAATAAAAAGGCCAGACTCCAACTAAGGTTATTATACTTACCATATGAAAGAGGGGGGCTTCAGCTCCCCAACTTAAAATGGTATTATTGGGCTGCCCAGTTAAGATTAGCAATGTATTATTTCTCTGTGGCTCCCTTTCCAGCTTGGGTAACTATAGAACAGATATCAACATCGGAACTTCCTCTTAAGCTTTATTTATATTCAGCAAGTGTTAAAAAACTACTTAAACAAACTAAGAATCCCTTTCTTAAAAACACCATCTCAGTGTGGTACTCGGCACACCAACATGTTGGTGATACACCTGTATTGTCACAGTTTTCCCCTATATGGGGCAACAGTTGTTTTATACCTGGGAGAGCAGATGGTGGATTTAAGATGTGGTTCAATAAAGGTGTTGAGAAAATTTCAGATTTGTATGTAGAAGGTAACTTGGTGTCATATATGCAGCTCTGTGAGAAATATAACATTCCAAAAAAACATTTTTTTAAATACTTACAGCTGAAACATTTTATCTTATCCACACATAAACAATTGTTATCTGTACCTCCATTATCTAAAATTGAGGAATTAACTTTATCCCACATAAATGGTAGAGGTCAATTTTCTTTGTTCTATGAGTTATTGTTAAGATATTCAAAAGATACATCCTTCCAAAAGCTAGAGGCATGGAAAATTGATATAAAAGAGGACATTCATGAAGCAGACTGGGAAATGGCTTGTTTTAAGGCCCAGACCCAGTCTATAAACACAAAATTTAAGCTATTACAATACAAATGGCTAATGCGGACATATTTTACTCCTAGTAGGTTAAATCGGTTGTTTCCTAATATCCCAGATATTTGTGTGAAGTGCAAAGAGGAAAAAGGAACATTAATTCATTGTTTATGGGAGTGTACAAAGCTACAGCAATTCTGGAAGAGTGTGATTGAATGTATAAGCCTCATAATTGGAAAGGAAATTCCTTTATGTTCCAAACTCTGTATACTGGGAATACACCCTGAGGACTTTGTTGCAACTTTGCAACAGTCACTGCTTATTGACTTTGGACTTTTACAGGCCAGAGGATAATTGCACTTTTATGGAAGAACGTGGATATGCCTTCCGTTGGAATGTGGACAAGGGAATTGACAGCCTGTCTAGCTTTGGAGAGACTGACGTATATTTTAAAAAAGAAGGACAAGAACTTTATTCGTTTGTGGAGCCCTTACATGGACTTCTTGGAAACTCATGATTTTGATTGAATTGAAGCCTTTTGCAAATTATGCACTGCTGTGTTTATGATCCTGTGTTATTATTTCCTTTATTTATGTATTTATTTTATTATTTATTTTATTTTATTTTATTTATCTTCTTGCCAGGGTTGGGGATATACTTATTTTCTTTGTTGAAATG
>JAJHUR010140058.1:197165-217930 GCA_027495735.1 Lutjanus campechanus | reverse complement strand
GTGCAGTTTGTTGTCTGCTGTGGTCTAAAACATCCTCACTGATGTAAACTGTCAGAGTGACACTGATGTAAATGATCCTGCTGCATTAATACAAAAACATGAATATCCCGCATCGTTTGATTATTATATTGACTGAGCTGAATAAAGGTGAGGATTTTTCTCACCACAATATTTTATTAAAGAATAAAACTATTAACAATAATAATACTAAATATATAAATGCATATAAATAGTAACCTTTTCCTAAAATACTGTTTTTAATTTTGTGTTACATTGTTTGGAGAAAGATCCGTTACACAGCTTCAAAATTACTAAAAAAATTTTTACTAGGTTTTGAAGTGTGTTTGTTCTGCTGCAATGTATCTGATATGTGAGTATGTTCAGAAACAGTCATTTTGACATATACAGAAGAAAAGACTATATCGCAATATATATTGTTACAGCACATGCTTCAAATTATACTGCAATATAAATTAGGGATGTGCGCGATTAGTCGACTATACGATTAAACGTCCGCTCCCTCACTAGTCGGCACCAGAATTACTAGTCGTTTAAACTATTTATCAATATTTCATTCATACGCGATGTCAATTATCCGTGCCTCTAAGATTTCATGCAGCCGCCCGCCACTAGTTGGGGCTGCGGCAGCGGCACTGTCAGACAGCAGCCTCTCTCGCCCAGCGTGTGCGCCCTGATCACCTAGGCAACCCGGGATGTTTATGTCACTAAAGTCGGACAGATGACAGTTCGTAAAACCAGCGCGGTTTGGCAGTGTTTTAATCTAGAAAATGGAAATAATGTTGAATGTAGACTGTGACAGAATAAGCTGCTATATAATCACTCGACTGGAGAAACATGTGCTGCTCCTAGCACGCTAATATTAGCTACACTGTGTAGCGGACTGATGGCTAACGTCAGCACCGGGTCGTTTACCTGCAGACTCCGTGATCCTCTTCGGTCTGAAACGGTGGAGCATTTAGTGAGTTGCTATAATGTTTTGTACCTTAATGTGTTTGGTTTGTATTGCATATTTAGCGCGCATAGCGCACATTTCAGCGGCATTTAAAGTCCGATTTGGCGATTGTTGACTGTGATTAACGGCTTCAAATGGCTCTTAATACGCACAGTATTTTTTTCCGACAGTGTTTAACACTATAAATTAATATATTATGCTCAATTTTAACTGCTTTCTGACTGTTTTCTTAGTGTTAGACTAGTCGACTAGTCTAAATTAAATTTTGCGTTTAATCGACAGGGAAATTAGTCGCCAGGAACATCCCTAATATAAATTTTAGGCCATATCACCCAGCCCTACTTCCATTATAAGTTTTACACCGCGACATTTATACCGCGATATATACCGTTACCGTGACGGGATTCAATTTATACCGTGATATGAATTTTGGGTCATACCGCCCAGCCCTACCTCAGATGATCACATTCTAATGAAACAGACTTAAATGAACAAAGGACTGCGTTATGGAAACCATACGGCTCAAAAATATCCAGCCGGGTCTAATTCTGAACTCATCAAATAATGTTTTGCCACCGCCCCTTGATGGCTCAAACAGGCATGGACTCGTTAGCCGCTGAAAGAAACACGTCAGGCTTTCAACGTAGTATAAAGAGTGAGACAGTCAGTATATGGAGAAGGTGGGGTGGATGGTTGAACAAATGCAGGACTATAGTGTCCCATGTGAAACCAAAACATAATGAAAAGCTGATGTGACTTGAATCATATGACACGGTCATTGTGCCACTAAAAACACGCTTATCCTAAATCTATAGTTTTTGTGCCTAAACCTACCCAAACTGTAAGAGTATCCCAGCATTGTGTTAGAAGAGGCTTTCTGGCAGTATCTCATACAGCCACTAAAGGGCACGTTGTGCTACACTATGAGACGCTGAGGGGCAGTGACAAAGCGTCAGTATGTGACGAGTTAGGATGAGAACAGGCTGAAATTTCATATGACTGTAATTGTGTCACAAGAGTAACATACCAGGGCACACATGGACTGATGGATCAGATGATGATGCCTAATGTTAAATAGGTCACTCATAGTGATAAACCCCCACACTGAATTATCACCCATGTCTACGATTCTCCTAAGCTCAAGGGAGCTTTTTAGCCTTTTAAGTTCATGTGTCTGGTTTACAGCTAGCAAACTCCTCTTTCACCAACCACATACTGTATACAAAGATGGATGACACATCTCCACTTCCTCCCACCGTATAAAAATAAAGCCAAAATGTTGTGGGTATATGTGCTGCAACCTTGCGCTGATGAGGTCATTTGGAGGAGCCGCAGTATAGAGTTCCTGCCCATACACCTGGCCGACTTAATCGCGAGCAAAGCTCAGTTGTCAGTCATGATGTGAAACCTGCTTTTATTGCTTCAAATAACTAATTAAAACCCAACTTATCTGAAAAATGAACACTCGAACATACATCAAGTGTGATAAGAAATATATACTTAAAAGGACAGAAACCGTCTTTGGGAAAATGTATTTGACATTTACTTTTTTTTTTTAGTTTGGCCCATGTCCCATCTGCTAACATGGAGGGGGCGGGGTGAACAAGACATTTTGGTTTCACTTTTGTGGTGCTGTTTGTCCATCTGTTACGGGAGCTACTGAATTGAACCGAAGTGCAGGTCTAACAAGTACAGTACAGTTACCCAAATTCATATCAACCCTCTCTATGCTGTAAACAAGAGAGGAATACTTAAACTCAATGTGGACCAGCATCTCAGAAGATCTAGTTCACGCTGGGAGAAAACGGATACCAGGCAGCACAGGTGAAGCACGACGCAAGACTCAGCAGGTATGTTTAAAGAAAAATAGAAAATTTATTTCCTCTTCTTAGTTCTTTGGTTTTTTCCCCCTTCTTTTCAATGAGTTTGATTTATGTTAAAACACTCACTCAAGAACAATAAGTAACAAACGTGCAAATCATTTCACATCATACACCATAAAAAAAAAAACATTTCCCTTTTCTTTCCAGGTTTAACCAGGAATTCACCCGTCAGGTAAGTATCTAATGTCTAATGTTTTGTTTCCTAATTTTGTTTAGTTTGAATGCTACTTTAGTAGTAAGGCACTCACTAATTTTTTTTCCTGTTTTGTCTTATTACAGTTTTGGAAATCCTATTTAAAGTGCCTCTAACTAGACAGGTGACTCCTTTAACCTTTATGTCTTCCTATTTATAACTCAACTCAAGTACCAATTTGTTCCTGAACAACCCCCAAAAAATAAATAAACAAAATGTTTACTCGGGTGTTCTATTGGTGTTGCTCTCACTGCATCAACCTGATTTCTCACACACAAAAAACAACTGTATATGAACATAGAAATGTGTGAATATAAAAATCCACAAAGCTCTAATACTTACTCCAGCTACACTATATTGCCAAAGGTATTGGGATATAGGAGGAACTTGACTGGCCTGCAGAGTCCTGACCTCAACTCAATAAAACACCTTTGGGATGAATTAGAGCGGAGACTGCAAGCCAGGCCTTCTCGTCCTACACCAGTGCCTGACCTCACAAATGCGCTTCTAGAGGAATGGTCAAAAATTCCTATTTCCCTTGTGGAAAAGCCTTCCCAGAAGAGTTGAAGCTGTCATAGCTACAAAGGGTGGGCCAACTCCATATTAAACCCTACGGATTAAGAATGGGATGCAATTAAAGTTCATGTGCATGTAAAGGCAGATGTCCTGATACTTTTGGCAATATAGTGTACATCAGCACAAAACTCTCAGAAGTGGGGATCCAATTTCAATACACACACAGCAAGTTCAGTTCAGATAGAGCAGCACCTACAAATCAAAATACATGGAGTGATCAACAAGCCATAACACTGTAAACATTCAGGAACAGTTCAACTTTAGCCGTAATAGTACGGCAGTGGATCAATGATTCAGTTCAATGAGTTACTGTAGAAATCCTCTCACGGCTATCAGTTCAACTCAGACTGAGTTTTATCCCTTTAAGGTTTGGCGGGATGGAAAAGTATGTTCTTGCTTAATCAAACTTCTCGTGGTCTGATGTGAGGCAGTTGGATGTGATTGTCCAACCACTTTATTGAAACTTGTCAGGGTCCGACGTGAGGCAATTGCATGTGTTTATTAGGGCTGCGCATCTTCACTGGTCTCACTATTCGATTATGATTATCTTGTCAACGATTCAATTCGATTCCACAAAGCATCTCATCCTCAATTTTAAATATTACTGCACATGGCAACTTTTTCATCAATGAATACAAGCAGTTAGATAAATATGAACTCCCTTTTTTATTGTTTAGAATGAGTTTCAGAAATCAATAACATAAAAGTTTTAATATTAAATTGCAAAATAAATAAATTGTATAGGTCTGGTCTCCCTGTATTTGTGTAAAATTGTTCCATCCTCAAAAACAAAAATAATACTTCTGCAGTCAGGCTGCAGCTTCTAGCAACTGTCTTCTGCTCGAGCAACTGCTAATAAACCTGCACCTTATGAATCCATTATTAAATTAATCACCAACTATTTTGATAATTGATTAACGGTTTTGAGCCTTTTTTTATTATAAAGTGTCCAAATTTTCTTTTTTTTAGCTTCTCGAATGTAAATATCTGATTTATTGAGTCCTCTTATGACAGTAAACTGAATATCTTTGGGTTTTGGACATAAGACATTTTAGGACGTCAGCTTGGGCTTTGGAAATCAATGCTCAAAATTTCGCACCATTTTACAGACCAAACCTGTGATGAAAATAATGAAATGATGATGTGATGAAAATAATTGTTAGTTGCAGCCTTATTGACATTAACCTGCACGCAGAGCAGAACTTTATTGTCCAGCCGCGGCCGGAAAATCAAAACGGAAGTTCTCTACGCTATAATCGATTATGTTTGATCACTGCATCGAAGCAGAATCGTCCACGTCCACATGGCGATGCATCTTAGAAACGATTAATTTTGACACCCCTAGTGTTTATCCTACCACTTTCAGTTGAAGGTCAGTAATTCAAGCATCTCTCTCTTGTTCTTGATCTGGCTCATGGGTCTGGCTCACCTCTGCAGGACGAACTACACCTCTCTCCAACAGAAACAAGCTGGGCTTAAGACTCCAGGGATCTCGCCGAATCACACTTGGTCACAGACATCAAAGGAAAGGACGAAGCAGGCAGAAGACAGAAGACCAACAAAGAAAAGACCTGGCCTTGTACTGACAAAGCCAGGAAAAGTGTCACTCACACTTTTTCTCCTTTTTACATGACTACAGCATTGTTAGTTGTTTTTACTGTGTTAACAAATGTTATGAATCTTGTATGATTCAACTGTAACGTCTTTTACTTTAACAAAAGTAAAATTGTTACCATAACAAAATAAAAAAAATTTCACTGCTCCTTAATCAATTTGTCATGTAATGTTTTTTCTCATTCAACGTCAATTATTCTAGCTATATGACAATTACACAAACATATTGCATAGACTCAGCTTTAGCTCATTTCAGCTTGAACTGTCAGAGGTAGTTTTTATCACAGTGTGGATCATTGAACACTTAAATGTTATTTCACATTTCCATTAACTTCTGTGAGTACACATTACTTTTATTCAAGGCTGCACCACGTCTGGGGTAATTAAACACAGTGCTGCCGCTTCCAATGTGCAGGCCACAGGCCTCAAACATCATAGTAACGTTAACTATTAGCAGGCCACTAACAGAGCGGGTCGCGGTGTCACTGCCCGATTTCCGGAGCTGCCCGATTTGCAGTATGGCCTGTGTGCGCATGCGCGAACGTGCTGCCATCTTGTACGGCAACTCTACTTAGACAAACTTCATTCCGTCGCTGCCCGATTTGCAGTATGGCCCGTGTCGTTTGAACAGAAGTCTTGTCAAGCCCTTGGCCTTGCTTTTATGCTGTACATTTTTGGTGAATGTTTATTTTTTTATGGTTGTGTAATTTAGCTCTTTGAGCCTGTGTGTGCTCTCTGGTTATGTTAGAGCAGCACATAAACACTAAGAACTTCAGTCTGGATATTTTCTTCAGCTCGTATTTAACATTTTTAATGTGTATACATGTTCTTGGAGCTACTTACAGCCCTGATTCCAAATAGTTGGGATTCTGTGTTAAACAAATAAAACAGAATGTGATAATCTGGTAATTCTATGACTATTCAAAGACAGTGTTTGACCTCATCGACTTCATTGATTTTTGTAAATTGTTTATTCTGAATTTGATGCTGAATTTGAGCTGAAGAAAATATCCAGACTGAAGTTCTTAGTGTTTATGTGCTGCTCTAACATAACCAGAGAGCACACACAGGCTCAAAGAGCTAAATTACACAACCATAAAAAAATAAACATTCACCAAAAATGTACAGCATAAAAGCAAGGCCAAGGGCTTGACAAGACTTCTGTTCAAACGACACGGGCCATACTGCAAATCGGGCAGCGACGGAATGAAGTTTGTCTAAGTAGAGTTGCCGTACAAGATGGCAGCACGTTCCCGCATGCGCACACAGGCCATACTGCAAATCGGGCAGCTCCGGAAATCGGGCAGTGACACGCGGCTAGCGTGGCTAATGCTAGCGCGACTAACGGCTAACATTAGCGCGGCTAACGCTAACACTGCTAAATGCTAATAGTTGCTACGCTAGCGCAGCTAACAGTTGCTAACGCTAATGTCGCTATCACGTTTTCATGTCATTTCACCTGTTTACAGTTCATTAGCTTCACATTAGCATCTCAGTTACTCGCCGAGAATTTTCTTTCAGCAAATGGCAGCAGGATGATTACTACCACAGGTCTTTTGAGGGTCTGTGAATCTGGTTGGGGAGATATTTACTTTTACTCAGTGTCAGTACTTTAGAAAGCTGTGGTATATCACTGCACATTTTTTACTTACTCGTGTCTACCGCGGTCGCTGTGTCGACACACGTCTGCACTGCTCTCTGCTCAGGTGGGAAGAGGACATACTGTGCCTCAACTCAATCGTATATGGTATCAACTACAGGAGGGGGGCGGGCTTGACCCTTTGATTGACATGGGTAACGCCAATAAAATTAATTCTTAATTATTTTATTAAAATAAATTAATTAATTCTCTTAATTATTTTTTCACTCACCATTTCTGCTAATAGTGAAACTTTTAATAATCTGCAGGTTATATTATTTTTAATAACCACCTCCATTTCATTACACTTACAGAGCACTTATTCCATCTTGGTTATCCTACTTTTTCTTTCTTTACAGTTAAGCAGTCCTTTCATATGACTACTTATATCCTTCACATTAAATCACAAATTTTGGATTCTTTTACGGTTTTGGTAACCAGGGGTTACAGAGGACAGAACTGAGGCAGGGAATTGGTGCAAAAAAAAAAGAAAGGATTTATTGTCACAGTATTGAATTCTCGAGTGGGAGCCTTAAAAAAAGAAAAAAAAAAGTGTACTTAAGTATAGTAAGTCTTACTATAGTTAAAGGATCATTTCGGTTTTTTGACACCTGGACCTTATTGTTAGGATTAAATACGCTCATAGACTCACCTAGACAATTTTGGTGGAGCTCGGAGCCGTTTTCGAGCAATTTAGATCTATCCGACGGCGTTTTTTCTCATGCCATAGCAGCGGACGGGGCCAGAAATCGAAGCCCCTAAATTAGACATTATCTGCTGCGAAACTCGCTCATTTCACCTACATTTTATAAATGAATGGCCAGTGTTATCACCATGTCAGCTCAACTTTGTTGTTATGGTCATCCGGGGCTTTACAAGGATGGGTAACTTTTGGTGATGTCATAGACGTGCGCCGCAGGAGTGCAGCTGAGTAGAGACGCTGTTGTTGCTAGGCTACACGGCTACACGGCTATTTTTGTGCAGCATGGCGGAATATTTATCCGATGTAGAAGTGTCTGACGACGACTTTGAGTATAATGGATGCCCGTATCGTTTTGAGCCAGAATACACCGACGAGGAGCTATTTGAAAGGAGGATGCAGAGGGAAAGAGCCAAACGGCTGGCCAGAGAACAAGCAACCACTGCACGTCCGCGAATGGGGGCTAACTGGTGGTGTTGTTGTGGACATTGCACGGCAATGGCAACAGAGGAGGAGTGCCTTTGCTGCTCAGAGTGGGACTTGAGACCAGAGGAAACACGTATTGATGCCCCCCAAAATACGTGTCTCACTACACTCGAAGATTTTTCTGCCATGACAAACCGGGCTGTGGTAGAGACTTTTTTCATGTCCCGAGAGTCAACTGGCAGACGCAGCCGAAGCCAGCAGGACCGAACGGCCAACTTTCGATAGAGTAAGTAGCCCATACAAATGACAACGAAGTTGAGCTGACATGGTGATAACACTGGCCATTCATTTATAAAATGTAGGTGAAATGAGCGAGTTTTGCAGCACATAATGTCTAATTTAGGGGCTTCGATTTCTGGCCCTGTCCGCTGCTATGGCATGAGAAAAAACGCCGTCGGATGGATCAAAATTGCTCGAAAACGGCTCCGAGCTCCACCAAAATTGTCTGGGTGAGTCTACGAGCGTATTTAATCCTAACAATAAGGTCCAGGTGTCAAAAAACCGAACTTATCCTTTAAGTCTTAAGTCTTTGTACTGACTACTTTCCATCTCTGATCATAATCTTTCATAATCATAATCTTTCTTTCTTAAATCAGGTACATGTCAACTCAATGTCATGTCAAACAATGTTGAGGCACATGAAAATGTCTCTCTGAAAATTTTGTCGACCTTGTAGAACTTGACATAATGACTCTTTAATTTTATATTCACCATGCTGTCCAGTGTAACATAACAAGTGTGTAAACATTCAGTATTCTGTAGCTGTGGTTAACTTTAATTTTTGAGCTCAGGTTTGAGGTCCATGCCGGCGTGACTGTGGAGGCTCGGTGGCACTGACGTACCAGGCAGCCGGAGTGAAAAGAATGTTCTGTTATTAGTGGAAAAGCTCCTGTTATGTGGATTAATCTACAGCTTCGACTTTGATCTCCTGACTCACTCTAAGCGACTTTGGAGGGGAGTTGGGGCCAGAGCACATTTCAGACACACACACACACACACACACACACACACACACACACACAGTGTGAGTGCACATGCTGCAAATAATGTCCACCATGAGTCACATAATCTAGGCTGAAAACATAATAAAGTCTTTCAAAACAAGTCAAAATAAGCAGTATTTCTTAGTGTTTGGTTAATTTATTTAATCACCCAAAATGTTGAATAATATATCGAGTGTTTCTGATACTGACACTTCTTTTTCTAAAATGCCTCAAACAAATTAAAATACCTTGAAAACAAATACAATCCTTATCTAATTAGCAGAAACGTTCCCTTGTTAAATCCTGAATATAAGATTACAAAAAAAAAAAAAAAAAAAAAAATCACGGTGCCAAAATTGAATGTAGATTTACTGTAAATAATGAGCAATTAAAATGTACTTGCCTGCTTGTCTCTGTGTGTGTGGGCATGTAGTTCAGGGCTTATCACGACCAAAATCTCTGAATCCCAGCACAGTGTTCCAAGCTCTTAATAAGATTTAAGTTTGTAATGTAGATGCCTAATTATATCCCAATCCCATGTGGAGGCAAAAGACAGAGAAAATTATTTTGTTACTAATTTAGGTTTAATGATTACCAAGGTGTTAAGGGATTAATGATGCTTGAAAATGTAACAGCAAGCACTGTAACCATAGTTTTAATGCAGCAGTAAAGTCCAGAGAACCCTGTCCAGATATGTTTTGGGGGGCAATCTTTTGATAAATAATTTACAGAACACAATCTACTTTCTAAATTTAAAACAGGAAGTGGTGAATATCAGCATCAGATAACAATAATTAAGTATACACATGTAAAGATCCAGTGTGTGAGATTTAGGGAGATTTATGGTGGAATATGACAGTAAATTAATATATTATTCATAAGTATGTTTTCACACAGTGTATAATTGACTGACAATTAGAATTGTTGTGTTTTCGTCACCTTAGAATGAACAGTTTATATCTACAGAGGGCGCAGGTCCTTGTCCATGGAGTCCACCATATTGCACCGCCATGTTTCTACAGTAGCCCAGAACAGACAAACCAAACACTGGCTCTTGATATTTTGCGTTTTGCACGAGTTTTGCTGCCACCTTGGGTTCTTCTTGGAACATGCTTGGAATGGGAGAGTCAAGATGAGGTGTTGTGTTTGTTTTGCAACTAAATCCTACATACTGGCCCCTTAAAAAACTTTTGCATAGGTGGTTTTGCATAGCAAACATGACTTGAAATGGTATAAATCTAGCAGATGTTGGCAATACATAGTTAAATACATATGAACTGACTTTATGATATCAGATAACATACAAAGCATTAGCAAGACTATAGTTGTGATCAGACAGAACATGTGGCGAAGTTTGTGAAGTCGTGGCACAATTGTATGAAGTCAAAGGAAAGATACAAATCTCTGCAAATTAATAGAGAGAACTACACTAGCTTACAGCTAATGTCTGTACAGTCAGTACATCTGCTGCATGTAACAAATAACAAACAAGCTTGTGTTGATGTTCCAAGGCAAAAAATTTGCTTGTTTTTCTGTCTAAACACACTTAGGGCCCTATCTTACACCTGGTGCAATGCCTTTGCACCGCCGGCACAAGTGATTTTGCTATCTTACACCAGCGCAAGTGCCATTGTCTGTAAGATAGCAAATGTTCTTGCGCCTGGTCTGTGTGGCTGTGGGCAGGAGGTCTAAATATGAAGGCAAAACGAGGGCGTGGCCCAGCGCATTTGCCATCTTGTGCTCGGTGCATTGGAGTAAAAACCACTTGCGCTTTAGAGCAGCTAAAAGCTGGTCGCAGCACAAAGTCTGTTGTCTTTCAGCACAAGATAGCACCAGGCGTGTTTGGTCGAAACACACACACATCCTCACAATCACAAAACACCTTCATTTATGTTCATTCTTTTCCTCACATGGGAGTGTGGATTAGTAAAGTGTAATTTGAACATATTTTCTATCAGCAATTAAGTGTAAATATTGGAGTGAAAACAATGCGCAATCACAGAACACCTTTCATTAAAGGTTAAGTTCGTTTTTTTGACACCTGGACCTTATTGTTAGGATTAAATACGCTCGTAGACTCACCCAGACAATTTTGGTGGAGCTCGGAGCCGTTTTCGAGCAATTTAGATCCATCCGACGGCGTTTTTTCTCATGCCATAGCAGCGGACGGGGCCAGAAATCGAAGCCCCTAAATTAGACATTATCTGCTGCGAAACTCGCTCATTTCACCTACATTTTATAAATGTATGGCCAGTGTTACGCAATGACGAACCATGTTTCTAGCCGTGTAGCCCGTAGCCTAGCGCCGGCTCTACTCAGCTGTGCTCTTGCGGCGCATGTCTATGACGTCACCAAAAGTTACCCATCCTTGTAAAGCCCCGGATGACCATAACAACGAAGTTGAGCTGACATGGTGATAACACTGGCCATTCATTTATAAAATGTAGGTGAAATGAGCGAGTTTCACAGCAGATAATGTCTAATTTAGGGGCTTCGATTTCTGGCCCCGTCCGCTGCTATGGCATGAGAAAAAACGCCGTCGGATGGATCTAAATTGCTCGAAAACAGCTCCGAGCTCCACCAAAATTGTCTGGGTGAGTCTACGAGCGTATTTAATCCTAACAATAAGGTCCAGGTGTCAAAAAAACGAACTTAACCTTTAATGTTAAACAGCCATGCGCATGTGTGTGTTCTCAAAGATAAACTCACTGATAAAGAAAAAATAATTCTTTTATGATTATAAAGCCTAATAAATCTGAACAGACCTGCAAAGTGCGCACGGGACGGGATCACGGCTGTCAGATCGTCTTTATCACATGAGTCAGCATGACAGCTGGAGCAACTGTAGTATTTGTGCCTGCCTGTTTGTTGTGATCCAGAAAAACAAGGCTTAAACAAACAAGACGCTATATTTGACCACACAAGTCTGGTCCGACCCAGAGAGAAAAGGGTATGTATGCTTCTGTCAGAGCTGGTTGGATATATCCATGCATAACTTTGCGCACTTTAAACTTCAGAAACTCTTTCTGATTCTTTCATAGCGGGACAGAGGAGCGAGGATGGGAGGAGATGAGGATTAGGTGGGACATAATAATTAATTATCAAATAGAACTCAATTTCAAGGTGCTTCAGTGCAAAATATATCTGCATGACATTTGTGGTTAATTTATTGTATTGGTTTTTGCAGGTGTTCATGTAAAATAAACTATTTGCACATGAAGCTGCTTTGGAGGCGTTTATTGCATGTTTGGCCTAAACTCACCTGTGAATTAATGAGGGCAGATCTAATAGGTGTATGTTGCATTGCGCCAGTGGCGCAGGGGGCGGGGCAGGGCAAAATATCACTCGCACACCTGGGGGGAGACGGCAAAGGAGGATTTGGACACTCCTTGAATAAATCAAATCCATTACTCCTCGCACTTTCCACTTGCGCTTTAGATCAGCGTTAGATAGGGCCCTTAGAGTCTAGCCATGTTGGTGACTCTGTAAGGTTGTAGGTACAGCTGAGCTTTGAGCTAAGTGCTAACATCACCATGCTCACAATGACAATGCTAACATATTGTATAGTAGGTAATGTTTGTCATCTTAACTATCCCTCTTTCTTTGTTAAGAATCTTAGTATGTTAACATTCGCTACAGCTGAGGCTGATGGGAATGTAGTTTTTTCTGTATATATTGGCTACGTCCATCTCCTTCTGGTTTGCCCCATGGGACCTTATTTTGGAAGGATTACGTACATATGATACACATGTGTGTCAATTTAAAAGATAATTTTACAAGGAAAAAAAGTCCAAGTTTGTCATAGGTTTCTCGTAGATTAGTTTGTGCACACAATATACATCACTAACACCAATATCGCTATCCCTTGTAGCATTATCTCACCTGTAGCATGCAAGAGACAATTGGTTCTTGGTTCTCAGCCTAGAGGTGAAAGAAGGGGCAAGACCCATTGTTCATGTGACTACATCCTGGTGCAAAAACACACAGTTTGAGCAGCTAATGAGGGAGAAAGATTTTCTTGACTTGAAAAGTTATCTCTTTAATTGACAAACATCAAACATCATTTGTCTCTCACCATAGATTATTTATATTTTTTCTGAGCTAAGGTCCTGTGGTGGTCCACTGGAAGGGACGGTACTTCATCTCTTCATATGTGTACATAATTCAAAGTATTGAACAAATTAAAATTTGATCCAAAAAATAACCAAAATAGTTTAGTCAGAGAATTATCAAAGTGATGACAATTCAGTCTCAGAGGGGCATGAATGTCAAACTGTCCAGTAGTTGTTGAGATATTTCAGCCTGGACCAAGGATTCAAAGGATTCAAAGCTTTAGTGTCATGCAGAAATAAACAAGTTATCAGTGGAATTAAAATTTTGTTCTCTATGGTATCGTCAATTCAATTTAAAATATACTAGTCAGTTTGATGACATCTGAAGTAGCGGGGGACCATGGGACATGTTGTCCTAATGACTCAGGTAGGAATCATGTTCATGGATGAGGTAATGTGTTGCATTTTATTAATATTATGTTTAGTCATATTTGAGGACTTCTTTCGTCACTCTCTGTCATATCTGATGTATCCCATGTTTTCTCTGAAGTTATAGCAACTTGTGGCTAGCAAAGAATTGCAACATTACCTTTAATAGATTTCTCTGGGTTGGACCATCATTGGAAACATTTGGGATGATGTGAAGTACACAATTTAACAAAACATCTAACATATGTCTGCTGTTTTAAGGCATTTTAATGCAGAAGTGTTGCATCAAGTTTAATAAATGGCTAAAAAAAAGGGGGGCTAATAATCTTACTTCATGCAGGTCTTTGCTCTATCAGCCACTTTTTCCATCCCTCTGGACCAAACCCACCTCTGTATGATATTATGCTTGGAGAAGTAGCGGCATTCCAGCTCGGACATGAACATCAATAAAAAGCAGTAGGTTGTCAACAACAGGTCTCAGACCACCCAACCACAGACACTCTGTCCACACAGACACACCCACAAACACAGACACACACAATGAATCACCTACAAAACATGCCATGTGCACACATGTTGTACCGTGGAAGAGATGACACACAAACATAAACACACACATGGACACACAATGTCAGGATGACCCAGTCCCATGTGGCTGGACTCAGCTTTGTTTACTCCGCGAAGCTCTCCAAGGCTTCAAAACGGTCACAACACACCGAGCTTGTGACCCAACCATTTATGGCATTTTAATTGTCTCACACATCAAAACACACACTCAGACAGGGTAGCGCTTTGATGTCACTCTTTAGCCTGGTATGCATCCCATGTAAGCGTACTGTACACTGTATTTACAACTGGAGACAATTTAGCCCACGGTGGTGGTGTGAGCGGTGGTGTGTGCGTGTCTGAGTTGACCTCCCATGGCCTTGAGAGACTCAGATTCCACCACATCTGGGACGCCTAACTATTTCCCAACGAGGGTCAGTGGAATTTTTATGTAACAGCCACGCTTCTCCTGTGTTTTCAAAACACTGCGCTGGTCCATGTGTTTGTGCGGCTGACCCATTTCAGTGGGAAGCATCAAGCTGTTTCTGTTGTCGATTGCGTAACTGTATTACACTTAACCTATGAATGCAAACAAACAGAGCACTAGGACTCGGCGGTCAGCAGACCAATCCAGGCCTGAGCCTTTAAAGTTTGTTGGCTTTCTTAGGAGGCACTGTGCTTTGAAGTGTTGGAGGCTCACATCTCTTGAAGGCTTGTGCTCTACCAGCACATGGGGTTTTATGTTGGAATCAATGAACCATGCTCTGAAAATCTGCTCTAATGGATCCTTGTTGTCAATGTTTTATCTTTTTTTTTTAGAGGTTAGAAAAATTTGCCAGTTGGTGCTAGTTAATTTCATTTGCTTCCAAACCAATAAACTTGCTTAAAAATGTTGAATGAAGGTACAAAAGCTTTCCTTAGATACAAGCAGAGGGGGCTCTGAGGAAAAAAGGTTGGGAACCACTGCTTCAGGTATGCCAATATCTGGCCCAAAAATGACAAAAAAGTAATTTTGCAGTTATTCTTAATGGTATTAATTGAGTTTGACATTTCCTGAAATGACTGATGTCTTCCAGTTGCTCAACTTCAACTCTCAATTATTTAATTACCAATGATGGACAGATAGCTTTAGCTTACTTGTTTCTAAAGTAGCTAGCTGTTAGCGGCTGTTAGCGAGCCAAAGAGCTTAGATGCCTCCCAGTGAAAATGATTAGTCACTGGGATGAGCACAGTTAAATTGTTTACAGGGTTTCCTGAGGGATAGCGTCTCTTGCCGCTTAAGTAAGTTTGCTAACCGCTAACTGCTGTTACTTCAGTTACCCATGACTCAGCCCTGAGGTCCCAGGAGCCAAACCCACAAAGAATCTTGATACAACAGCCTATTTCCTGCTGTCAAACTGGCCTTTGTTGGTCTCGAAGGCTGTATTGGACCCGGTCTGGTTCCAGGCTAGATTCCACCAGGCACGGCTGTGTCAAGTTACGGTGGTGAAACACAGAAAAAGCTGAGAGAATCCAGTCAATTTTCTAAATAAAAGATCCAGACACAGGATCATATAGACAGACAGAAAAGAAACAATTTAACAACATAACCTACTTATCAATGGCAGAAAAAAGCACAAAAAGAAAGGAAACAGGACTAAATCAAAACTGTGGTGCAGATGTGCTGTAATCAGGGAATCAACTGGTTAGTCCTGCAAGAGTCAGCTGATATAACCGCTCTTCTTCCTAGTTTCCAAAATCACGACTCAGCAGAATGCAAGTTACATTTTAGCGTATCGTACCAGCAGCACAAAGCAGCGCTGTACATTTGGTCGACAGGTGAATGTTGCTGGTAATATGGGGCAAACAGGTGCAGGATTCTGTCCCTGGCTGGATGAGAAGTCCAGGAGAGGTGTTGTGAAAATTAGTATATATGAAAAAGTGCTGTTTATTCATCTGAATGAAGTCCTCTGCTGCAGATACATCTCACAGCTTCATACAGAATTCACTTGATGTGACATTTCAAACAAAATCCACCCAAAAATGTATGTTTTGACTCTCACCATCTAGCCTTGAAAGGTAGTTGTGCAATAAAGATGAAGAGGTACAATGTTTCCTCCTGGATGGAGATCATAAGCTTGATTTTTGTAAAACCAGTTGCAATTAATTCCATTGCGGAGCCCCTTTTTCTGAAAAAGTCTCAAAACGTCCATAGAAAACTCTCAAGGAGAGAATTCCTGTGACATAATTTACTTCTCCACCGTCCGTCTGTATGCTCAGTACGTTCCAAACACTTGAAATATAGCCAAAATTGGACTACATACACAGGTTTTGTGTCATGCTCTTGCCGTCCTTGAAGCTCAGCTGGATGTAGGCTGTTCAGTGATGTAGAAATACAAAGACATCTTGTTTCAAAAGTGTACAATGTCCATATTATCCTCTGGTCCTGAGATGGTAACCATGGTACCCTCAAAGTTGATGGACAAATTGTCTTTTTGAACGTTATGCTTCCACTATAATGTGTAAAGACAGAAACAAAATGCCTGGAAAAAACCCAACTGGTATTCCTGGTAAATTTTGAACTATTTTATTGATAATCTGTGTTTTCTTTACTAGACCCTTTTCACAGCAGCCATTTTGACCCAAAAAAAAAGTAAACACAAGTTACTAATGATGCTAATTAAGGTTCTGTTCAAGTCAGGTCAAGCACAATCAGGTTGCTGCTATTGTGCATGTTGGCTCACTGGAAAGGCTACGCTAAATGGAACAGAACCTTAATTGGTATCACTGGTAACACTTGTGTTAACCCTACAACTTCATATCAATTAATGTCTTTCGCCCCCTTTACACTGTATAACTACTACTACTGCTAGATGCAGAAAAAATATCCATTGGCTGGGTGTGGCCAACAAACAAATATGGGAAAAACACTTGACACATTGGCCAAATTGGCAAATGGTATATCCACTGCATTTATATACTGCCTTTCAGTCTTCCGACCACTTAATGCATTACAGCTAGTAATGCAATACAGTACAAGCCAGCATTCACCCATTCACGCAAATTTTCAAACACTACTGAAGATAATCCACAGTTTCATGTAGGAACTACTTCCTTTCTGCTGCAGACTCTACCAGAACTACTGTGGAATCTACCAGAAAGTAGCTTCTACTATAAAGAGAGTAGTTGCTACATGAAACTGTTCACAACAAAGTCTGTGGATTATGTTGAGTAACCGGGTCATGATTTTTGGGAAGGGTCACTGGTTTTGAATTTTTCAGATCCAAAACTCTGCAACTCACGCCAAGATAATCTAGATAGATAAATAGCACTACAGGCCAGGGGAAACATATATATTTTTGATTTTGGGGTGCACTATCTCAGTGAATATGGCAACTTGGATACGAAACCAGTGAAAGTCAAAATACATCAAGTGTATAGAAAGGGCCAGCAGGCAATCAACCACCCCAGGACTGTCATTAGACAGAGCCCAAAAATACAAACGTATTCTGCACCATAATCCACATCTTTGCTATATTTAGGTCGTTGATGGTTCTGTCTCCCATTTGCTCCTGTGAGTGAAGATACTCTCTGCTCCAGCTGCTATAAACACCAGGCTACTGCGAGTGCAATCTAACCTAAAAAGACCATCACACGCTGATTTAAATGCTCAATCTGATATGTAATCACAGTGAGTACTTTAATGAGTACAAATGCTACAGAAGTGCTGCAGATGTCTGGGAAGCTCTGCCAAGTTCTGTAACTGAGTATAAACACTCCCATGTGATGGTTAGGAGGTTTGATACTCTGTGTGTTTCTCTAGTGTACCTCCTGGTGTTTCTTTTGTAAACAAAGGCCTACGTGGATGCTGGAAATAGCCTGCACCTTTGACCTATTTACAGAGCAGACTTTTTCCTGAAAAAGTGATGAAGCCTCACTTACATGTGGCCTTGGGCTCATGTTTAATTTTGGAAGGTTTACACGTGTGTCTAAATGGGCAGTCAGAGGCAGGAGGGATGTCTGCAAGAGCGAGAGCGAAGCAGTTGGTGAGCTCCATCTGGGCTGTCGGTGTGGCAGAGGAGGTGCCACCTTAGCTGTCCATAAACGTCTAACCTTGAAATGAGTGGATGTTGTGCCGTTATGTGAATAGCTGGGTTCAAATAAAGTATCCTCCCTCCTTGCTGGAGCCACTTCTGCAAGCCTCCTCCTTATCTGCTGTCAGCCCCGACATGTGTCCACATACTGCGAGTCTGAAAGCAGATAAGGTGAAGGGGTTAGTTAACCTGTGAGTGGGTGAAACCTGAGTTTGTGAATGGCTGCTGGATGACGGATAGGTGAAAGGGGAGGAGGTGTCAAGGATTATCTAACACAGTACTGACAATTTATGGCATGAAAAAGAAGCTCAACTGCATTTGAGCCAGCATGCGTACATAGTATTGGTGGGGGGCTATAAAATTGCACTCCCACCGCTACTATAACTTTTTTTTCATGTTCAGAGGTTTGGGGTATGGGATAGCCTCATGTTAACTTATTTAGGCTAAATATTGATTGTGCTGTTACCTTAAAATGAACCCTTTATATTTAAAGAGGGTACAGGTCTTCTTCCACAAGGATATTGCCTGGTCCAGACTTTCAAATCTGTCCATTACACCTGCACTGGTGCTTTAAATAATTACACATAAAAAGTTTTATTTTACTAATTAGCACTTGATACAAGTAGCTGCGAGACTGTCATTAGCTTTGCAAGTATATGATTGTAAACAGGACAAATTTTGACAATATTTTGACATGATGTTGCCAAAGTCATTCCAAGTCATCATGTGGGGAACATGACTGTCTGCAGGACAACTAAATGGTTAGTTGGTGGGACAGCCACGTTTTCACCGATTCATTCGTGAGTTGTGCTTCGCTGTTAGGACCAGGGGGTCGTTGCAATATGGACTTGTAACAGTAGTCACCAGCACGCTGCTGCTGTTCGCTAGTTAACTCAGTTGGCAGTCTTATTAAATTTGGATACAACCTCCAAGACCAATGGAGGACAGTTTTTCAATTTTCAATTTAATAAGCTTTATTGGCATGACTGTAGATTAACAATATTGCCAAAGCCATTACAAATTTACAAATAAGGTACAATAATAAAAGTAAGTCAGAAAAGTATGAAAAAAATATAATGTATAACAGATAATTTAAACATAAAAGTAGATCAATAGATTAAGTAGATAATCAACAACAACATCAATACACATCAACATCAATAAAACTGAAAAATAAATATCTAGTAGATTTTATATTCATGTGTCACAGTATGTTTTTGTGCGACACATGAATTGAGGAAAAGAACAAACAAACAAAAAATTGTTTGTTTGTTAGATTGTGAGTTACAAGGACTGTAACTGTAACTCTCTCTCTCTCTCGCTCTCTCTCTCAAAAAAAATATATGTATATGTATGTAAATGTAACACATATATGTCATATATAGGCCTATATACATAGTGCTAAAACCCATTATACCTTCCAGCCTGTTTATGGTACTCATTAGTAGGACGGTGACCTTATACTTTATTTTTAACTCCTATGTTATGGCTTGACATGCCTCGAGGAACTTGCAGTTCGGTTGTTTTTCAGTGTGCTGGTGTAAATGTGTGATGAGACTTGACATAAAGGACACATGCTGCAGGCAACCGTTCATGTAACATACTGTACACCTGCAGTAGTGACACCAGATGGATGGGTGACACTAATGACTGTTTCACTTTAGCTCAGAGAGAGGAGGCCTCTGTCAACTTGAAGGGTTAAAGTCAGGTCTTAAACACACTGCAAAAAATGTCAGCCTTCACATAGAGGTCCACACAGATGTCATTATTTGTATGACAAACCAGCAAAATTATCTGTATCTGTATTCGGATAGAAGACCAGAGGTGGGTGTGGTTTATTGTTGTGGTTTGTTTTCTACCCAAATCTTCAATGGTAATGCAATTGTGCCTTTCAAGTATAAAAATGCATTAATAGAGAATAATTAAGGAGAAAATATTTATTACTCATAATAATTCAGAGTAATTAATAATGAACTATATTTCCCCATCCTCATACAATACTTTTTATCTCTCTCTTTTTTATTTTTTTATTTTTTTTTTTTAACTAATACAAGTTTTATGAACTGAGCCCTCCACCTGCTTGGGGACATAAGAAACAAAAAAAATATGAATCAAGATTCTGTTTTGTATTGCAAATTGGATATAATTCAAGCATTCAGAGAGTTAGTGAAAACTCTTTTTTTTTGGAAGGATTATTCTTTTCGTATGTGTTTTGCTAATCATGTGTTTTGGTCTGACCACCAGCTTGTAAAAACCGGTTTATTTCTTGCAGTGTGCTGCTGTGAACAGGGCGGGGCGGAGAGAGGAGGTTTCCTTCAGAGTGTGTGTGTGTGTGTTAGTGTATATGTGTGTGTGTGTGTGTGTGTGTGTGTGTGTGTGTGTGTGTGTGTGAGAGAGAGAGAGAGAGAACGTGTGTGTGGACAGAACGAGGGGAGTCAGCTGGTCGAAAAGTGCGGGTTGAGATCAGTGCATGTGTGCGTGTCTGTGCGAGTACGAGTGTGTGCGTTTACGTGTGTGTACGTGTGCAAGGAGAGCACTTCGGGGGGGTGGGTGGGGATGGGGGGGACAAGGTGAAGACAACAGAGCAGCGGAAAGAGTTTTTTTTTGGGGGGGGGGGG
>JAJHUR010140058.1:176809-197145 GCA_027495735.1 Lutjanus campechanus | reverse complement strand
GGGGGGTTGAAGCAGTGTGTGTGCAGATCCAGACGAGGACAGTCGAAGCGCGCCGGGCTGCTGCTCCGTCGTGCGTCCTGGACACGATTCTTGAGCCGCGTCCTGCCCTTTGATTACGGTAAGCACTCCGGTTATTTGCGTGGAAACTCACTATAGCACGCATATGGTTTGACTCAGTGTCAATGATTCTTCCTATGGGAGCTTATTCCTCATGCACATGGATGCAGAGGAGAGTAGACGCCTTTCAACTTACTTTACTAACGCTTTAACTGGCAGAAATAAGACCTGACTGACAGTTTTACGCTGTGAATGATCTCCAAAGTCACTGTTCTTATCTGAAAGTCTGTCACACGGCTGCAGGTGATTATAGCTCATGAAGAGGTTGATATTTAAAGATACAGAGCATGCATCTCTGGAGGAATACATTGTTGCTTCTGTTGACATTGTGGAGATTTCTAACACTACATCCGTGCATTCATGCTGACAGTAGGGCCCGACCGATATAGATTTTTGGGGCTGATACTGATATTTGGGAATAAAAAATAAAATAAAAATCTGATGTTGATACATCAGCCGATGGGGCTGTGTATTGGCAAGAATCTGGTGATAAGATAGGCCTTACATTTCAGTACATTTTGATATGTTGCAATACTGTATGCAAGGTGATATATTGCCATTTTAAATCTAACTATTGGAAAATTGAAAGTGTAAGTAACACACCAGCAAATACATAAAATCCAAGTTAAAAAAGTTCACTTTTTCGTGAAATCAGAACATTAAAGACAGATAACACAACTGTCTCGGGGCTGGTTGTTTAAACACAGCACAAAATGAACCACTGCTATGAATATTTGCATGTATCACATCATCATCATACAGTGTTTCTGAACAGAGTATCACAAAATATTACGATATTTAAGTGTATCAGTATTTTCATACACCTTACAGAATATAATATACACAATATGGAACATATTCATAGTCATGTTTTTGTAATGATCCATCAAAAGTGGTTAACAGGTGTGTAATGTTTGCACTCAAACAAACTATATTGTCCAAAATGACATCAGGGCAATGAAACAGTAAACTTTAATCAGTATTTTTTTTAATGAATGTAAATAACTATAAATAAAATAAACACAAATAGAAAAGAATATACATCCATATTTAACATGAATTAACATAAAGGATCAAAAATACTTAAACTGCTGCCTGTAAAGCTACCAAATACAAACAACTGTTATTATGTTCTTTTTAAAAAGTGCACATATCTGCACATATCTGACACCATCCATGATGATACTGGACCGATAATATCAGTAGGCCAATACAGAGGTAAACAACTAGGTTCCAGAAGAACCCCCAATCCAATACATAGTCTCCATAGAGGATTTGGATTATTAGTCATAATGTCGTAACCATCCAATGTAGACTAACCACAAGCTATAAGACTGTCAAATGTTACTTTGTGCTCCTGTAGATGACACAAGCCCGTATAATATCAACCCTGTTGTAAGAAAAACATGTTTTATTTGTGATGTCAATGAGAAGTACTACACTAACCATAATCCTAAAGTGTTACTTTAGAATTGCCAATCACAGACTTCGCTGTTACCTAGGAAGTACTTACCGCCCCTGCAAACAGGTAATTCTGTTAGCAGTCTGGCTAGCTTGGTAGCTAACATTTATCGTACTAATAATGTTGCTATGCTGCAGTGAATGTAATTTATAGACACACACAATACAAACTACAGTATATTATAACACTTGTATAAACACTATGATGATGACTAAAGTTAGATTTAAGAAGAAGTGTTACCGTGCGCAATGGATTGTGGGACGGGGAGTTTCTTCACTCTTAAAATAATTATTTACACCGTCTTGTACCTTTGCCTTTTTCTCGTGTTCCAATATTTTATTTCTCAGACTTAAAAGTTTTTATGGTCAAGATTCATCTCCTCGCTGGGTGGCTCAGTTCCAGGCTTAAAACTCTTCATATAAGTATTTTCTGAAATGTCAATGGACTGAATGACTGGGGAATTCACTTCCAGAACCGCTGCCAGTGAAAAGGTGGGCAGTCACTTTTGAGCTCCGTATCTGTGAGGCTCTAGCTGGGACTGTGATAGTGGAAGGTTTTCAATACAAAAAGTGACATAACTTCTCCTCAGCCTACATGCTCATGCTCATGTTTCATCCCCTCACTGTAACTGTACGTTGGTTTCTTCCACTAATTGCTACTTTGTAAGGGAGTTATCTGAACCCACAGTAGAGGAATGGCTGCATCAGGAGGATAAGCTGGCTGAGTGTGTGTGTGTGTGTGTGTGTGTGTGTGTGTGTGTGTGTGTGTGTGTGTGTTGATGGTCTGTCATAAAGCTCCATTAGCTGTGACTTAATGTAGGCTAATCTCTGCACTCTGCTAAACTTGCTCCTTCCTTCCTGGTGCATAAAGAAGACTGCAGGTCTGTGTAGGATCAGGTAACATTAAGGCCTATAAGAGGCTCTCTGAATGGCAGACCTATACTACTGTGTGAAAGGTACAGGTGTAGATGGATAGTATACCACTAGAGGCTGAGGTTGCAATGCAGTCCTTGTATATTTTGATGAGAAAATGCAGTCAAATCAAGGTTGGGAGGGTTTCTTTCAAAATGTTTTCTGATACAAATGTTAATGTTACTTTAAGTATGGCTCCACATTTCACACTCAGACTTCAAGTAAACTACTATAAACCTTATTCTGGGACTTGTGTTTTTACCCACACACCATCCCTGTCACCAGCATCACCATCTACAGTCCCACACTATTTTTCATGTATTTTAGCAAAAGTAGTAGTAGTGGTAGTAATAGTAGATATTGACAGATTAGCTAACTGGATTGGGGTGCTTTGTCTGAGTAACCAATGTTGGCAGTTGATCTGTGTGGCCAATGGAAGCAGTTGGCCTATGTAGCTAATGTTAGTGGTTGATCTGTGTAGCTAACGTTAGCAATTGGTCTGTGTAGCCAGCATTAGTGTTTGGTCTGTGTAGATAATGTTAGCAGTTGGTCTGTGCAGCCAATGTTAGCGGTCTCTGTGTGTAGCTAACATTAGCGGTTGGTGTGTGTAGCTTACATTAGTGGTTGATCTGTCTAGCTAACATTAGTGATGGTCTGTGTAGCTAATGTTAGCAGTTGGCCTTACCTGTAAATATTTAAATTAGACAGTCTTTGGAAGATGACAACATTTTCACAGCTGAAGGCAGATGCTGCACTGTATTGTGATGTATTTCGTCTTTTCTGATTGAAATACAACATAATGGTGAAATTTCCACCAAGCATTTTTTCACTAGAGGAAATGATAATGACTCGAATGTAGGATTAGCTGCTTTCACTAAGACCAAAGTGGTCTTATGAAGCGTGTGAAGTTTTGTCATGTGTGCGCATTATGCATGATAGTATGTGTTATAAAACTGTAGTCCTGCTAGTCATCCGAGTAGTAATCTTTTTTTCTGTAACTGTAATGGAACTGAATTTCATTACATTTACCTCGCTAATTACATAATCCAGTTACATGTAATCTGTTACTCCCCAAGCCTGGCCATAATCACTAAAAACCTCATTTGTACTTGGAAAGATGTAGGAGTGTGGTATTTTATATCCTCACACACTCACACACACTCATGCGTGTGGCATTATTAAGTTGCTCCCTGCCCCATTTAATTCTCTCGATCTCCCCATATGACCAGTAAAGCTGAATTACTCCCTTTCTCTGCAGGAGCAACCACAAATGTCAGCAAATGTCAAGCAGTTGGAGCTTTGGCTTTGCTTTCAGGCTTATTAGCCACACATACAATCAGCCCCGCTTGCCCTTTTGGCCAGCAGTTTGATTGCTGTAAACACAAGCATAAGCCTATGCAAGAACGTGTGAAATATAAAACTGGTCGGAGAAAAAAAAAAAAAAAAAATTTTTTTAAAAGACGACGAAGTGTGCAATTATCAGCAGAGGAGAGTCTATTCAATGTGTGTGCAACTGTGCACACACATTTAGACAGATTCTCAGTCAGCAGAGCGACCTAAAGATAGCAGAGCCCCAGTGGAAACAGTAATTAGTGGGGTGAAAAGAGAGGGAGACGGAGAGGAGAGGAGGGAGTAGGGAGGAGGAGGAGGTGGAGGAGGAGGAGGAAGAGATATTGTTTGAACCATCTGATATCTGTTATATAATGACCTGTACAATGGAGACATGCTGGGAGAGAAAGTGAAGAGAAACCAGCAGAGTCAAAGAGTGAGAGGAGCTATTTAGTGCGAGAGTTCAGTGTGTGTGTGTGTGTGTGTGTGTGTGTATGTGTGTGGATTCAGTTTGCCGAACCTTTGTTGGAAGCAGTATCGGTTGCAGCACTTCCCTGAAATTTGTATGTGGGCTGCAGACATATCCATCTTAACAAGTCATTCCTCCCCCTGTGGAACATTCATATTTTTTTTGAATTGAGAGAAAAATCCAGTTTATGAGCTGGATTCGTACTAAAATGTTATTGCAGCTTTCTAAGAAATTGGGTGGGCAGATAGGAGTTGTTAAAGGGAACAGTCGATTAGATTTTGATGCTGATCTGGGATTTCCACCAACAGGCGAGGAGAGGGTTTTCCAGCCAAAACAATGACACAAATGGAGATAGAAATCTGATTCCAAAACAACATCATGCAGACTCGTGGAAGCAACCCATTCATCCTCTTATTTTAATGGCTTGGAATAAAATTTGGGGTGTAACTGCAAATCAGATAATTGTTTTTTTTTTTTGTTTTTTTTTTTACATTATTGTGAACCACTGCTCTATTCAACAATGCAGCTAAATAAATTGACTTGCATAGACATCCATGACTTTTATTGTCTGAGCAACATAAGCTTGAAATGGAAATTTATTGCAGTGTGAGTATTCTCTTTCCAAACACAAATGCACACATGTGCACAACTTGTCCCTTCTCACTCATAGCAGGTAATGCTGCACAATGCAGTGGCAATAGCCGACTCCTATTTCAAGTTTCCTTCAGAGAGCCTCTCCTCCTCTTCCCCACTTTAGCCTTCCCCAGCAGTCTGCAGGTGGTGAGTGGTCATGTGTTGCGAGCTTGGGGAGGGTTTCTTATTTAGTCTTAAGCCCCAGGCTTTGTTTGGGAACTGACTTGTGTGTGTGTGTGTGTGTGTGTGTGTGTGTGTGTGTGTGTGTGTGTGTGTGTGTGTGTGTGTGTGTGTGTGTGTGTGTATACACTGGCTCTGTTTACATTGGATTCGGTGTGCACATGCTCATCCATGCATGCACATTCAGTCGCACATGCAGGCTTTGTTTTCTCTTGAGCAGAGAGAGTGGGGTGTAGGGTTTTAGTCTTTAGGAATACCAAATAGTACACACTGGTTTTACAAAGTTATTGCATGGTTTTTAGCATGGATCACAGCACTCACCTTGGATGGTTAGGCAATTTTGTTGATTTACTGTTTTTTTTTTTGTGAGCAACCTTATTACTTTTCTCTTTTTCTGTCATCTTTTACTTTAATTTTTTAATTTGTGTTTCTCCTGTAATCTCCAGTCAGTTTAGAAGAGGAGTTCTCAAAGTTTTGATGACTGAGTGCCAGTTTCGGGAGCCAGCATATGATTGAAGGCTGCACAGGAAAACCTATGAACTTGTCACAGGATTGGTCTTATAATGGAGTTTAACATTGACATTTCTTGTGTATTGAATTCACCTGTTTGCAGATAAGGCAGATCACTTTACCTGCCCCCTGGGATCCAGAGAAGTAAGAGCTGAAACAATTTTTCCGGAAACCTCCTTTTTCTCCTCAACCATTGTGGCCGGCACTTTGAGAACCCCTGGTTTAGAAATACTGTCTGCTATCTTTCCTCTTGTTCATTCTGTTGTTTTCTGTGCCGTGTCCTTCCTTCATGTGCAGGGTGCTGGTGAGACCAGAGGGTGTCATTCCCCACAGAGGGAACACTGAAGGACCATCATGGCCTTAGCGGGATGTCCTGACTACTTCTTACGTCACTCAAACTACCAGGTAAATATCTTTTGTTGTATGTGCACTTGTGTCAGTGGTGAGCCATAGCATATTAATCATGTTATGGTAATATTATCCTACAAATATGTTTTTATTAAAAAGAAAGGCTCTTGCACAGCCATAGACCTTTCTACTTTGGTTATTCTGACTATTTTGTCGAAGCAGGAAAGGCACAGGTATAACCTATAACTTTAACAATGGCCCCATTTTCTTTAGCTAGTCAAAATATTTCCTGATTCACATGCAGCCATGGCAACATCTTCAAAAATTCGTTCTGGATTGTTTAAAAAAAGATCTAAGGTTAGCAATTCAAGAAACAACACTGATATATTACAAACTTCATATATATTCAGCAGTTACAGGGCTAAATTAGCATGTCTTTTGTCTTGGCCCCAGAGGCACATAAGTTCAGTACTCTCTTTTTTTCAGTTCAGTTTCTCTCCCGTCTTACCTCCTGAAAAAAATCTGTAGTTCTTTAGCTGCTAAATGCTAAATGGTTTGTGTTTACAAGCTAATGTTAGTTTCTAACTTAATCTGTCTGTTGTTTGGTCTTGGACTTTTTAGTGTACACATACAGTGGGTGTAATGTTATTAGAGATCTTTTACAAAAGCCTGCTGAGCCGTGTAAATGAAATGGTGAATTTGTGGGCTGGAAAACTAAAACAATGAGCGAAAAGATGCTAAAATGCTTTACAGAGCTCAAGGGAACTGCAGAGTTGGTGATCATTTTCTTGTCTTTATGAATGACACTGTTCACACTACACATATTAATTCATTGTTGAGATTTGTGCAGTTTGGAATCATCTTTAGTACCAGGTTTAGGTTTGTGTTAAAGTTTAGGGAAAAACTGTAGTTACAGGAAAGTCCTGACAAATTATACAAACCTCTCTGTGTGTACCAACATGTGTACAGTGGCTCTGTGAGTCTACTCGCTTCCCAGTGAGTGACTCCCAGCCTAGTTAGGTGAAATATGGCGTCTCTGCAACACAACAGACCCACTTCCACTGTCCAACTCCTGCAGAATGAGCCCTTTGTTTCTCTGCTTGGATTTTCTCCTCTCCAACCCTGCAGTAACCTAAAGAATTTGGCTAAAGAGCATCATGGAGGTCTATAAATAGAGCACTAAACAAACAACAATAACAAACTGTGGGCTTTGTTGTGTGACAGGCCTGAAAGCATGGGATTGATGGAGTGACGTCTCGCTGGGGCTGATGGGATGATGGAGGTGACGTAGCCTCAGCTGCCTTATTCCTCTTAGTAGAGGTAACGCAGCTCCCGGCTAACCCAAACCGTGGGACCGCTGAGCCCCCGTTGAGCTGACATGAAGTTGGATTGGCTCATGTTAGCTTCCAGGAAAAGGTTTTGCACCAGTAAGACTGCAGTGAATAGTGAATTAAATCCCCATAGAAAACAACATTCCTCCACCCTGCATCTAGTGGAGAAAAAACAGAGTTTGATAGTTCGAGGGAGAGAAGTGGGTTACAACATTGCTCTGTGTGTGTGTTATGTAAAGCTTGCCAGTTGACATGACACAGCATGGCACATACTCTCTCTCTCTCTCTCTCTCTCTCTCTCTCTCTCACACACACACACACACACACACACACACACACACACACACACACACCCCATGGAGTCTCTCTGTAGGCAGTGACTGTAGGTTTAGTGTGTATAGATAAGGTGCAAATGAGCCCTCTTTTCTGCATACTTACATAACGCTATACATAACGCTGGGCATGTTTGGGAATCTGGGCAGTGTTCCAGGCCTGTCTCTGTGTGTGTGTGTGTGTGTGTGTGTGTGTGTGTGTGTGTGTGTGTGTGCGCGTCTGTCTATCTTAGTGAGAACTTTGACTCTGTGCCAGAGATGTCTCAAAGAAAGCAGCCAGCAACTCTTGCTTTCTTTCTCTCTTCTCCCTTCCATCTCCTTATGTACAAGTGTGTATTTGTTAATGTGCATACACATGAACTGCAGAGCACTAAGAAACCACAGTCCACAGACTTGAAGCTCAGCTGAGTTATGACTTTAACAGGTCAGGAAAAGCGTTTAACAGATCTGTCAGTATTTGTGCCAGCACTCCTGAACATGTCTGTCCTGTCTGAGAACATGGACTACAGTTCTTTCTTTCTTTATGTTCTGAGAGGTTAGAGGTCAGCGGCTGCACGCAGCGCTCGCCACGTCAGTGGCCACACTCAGTCTCGTGCTTGTGCTTTCGAGGAAGCATAGCCTTTGATGCTCTTAGAGAAAGTATGTTGCAATGCCTAGATGTTAATGCTGTGGGCAATAGAGTGAAAGGGGAGACGTTTTGCTCATGATGAAAGAGATGTCAAGAGTAGTCATGACTGCACATGGACAAGAGCAACCTTAGAAAGTCCAGGTCTTCGATTTCCTCTACAAGTTCTGCAGCCTCCAAGAACTGTGACGTTGGTCCAAACAAATGTATGAAGACTCCAACATTCAAGACGAGAAATAACTCACTCAAATCCAAGAAAAGCACAATAAATGACTGTGACACTACAGCAGGATCAAAGCAAGTGATCATCTGAAAGAAAAGAACAAGCAGGAGGAGGCATCATTATTCAAAGCCAGCACCCTTAAACAAGATCTCTTCGCACTCTCTCCAACAACCACTTTGTACTTTAATTGACCTGTTAAGGTTTTTAAGAGATACCATTTGGAAGGAACTGTTCAAAAGTGGTTTTAGCACTGACTCAGCCAGAATATTACATCCAAAAAGTGTGCTTAGTAACGCCGCATTCATGTCCTTCTTGTATGGTCCCATTTCTTGAGTTGGGAAGTCGTTTCTCCAACTTTGGTGTGTTCACGAGCATTTAAGTTGTAATCTGGAAACAAGTGGACACACAAAGGGTAGAGTTGTTTTTGTTGCTGTTGTACTTGTTGTAGCATCTGGGCGATGGGTTGGTTGAGACTAGCATCCTAGTGAAGATTTATTTTGCTATCCAAGTATGCTTGAACAGTTTGAAGCTTTATATCACAAAGTGATTTTGTCCCAGACCTATTGCTGCACCTGTAAATTCCCTGTCTGATTTGTTATCAGTTTTAATGCTAATAATTATCTTTGCTAAGTAATCTGGGTCACTTTATGTTAGGGCTGGATATTGCTACTCAGTACCTTGAGGGTATCGACCAAAATGACACAGCAGAATTTTCAGTTAAACAATGCCTGCATTCAATGCTTTTTGTAACCAGCACTGGAAAAAAATGACTTTCTGTATAGTTTTGCTCATAGCTGATCACTTCAAACATTCTTTCATTTAATGTTACATGTAATTGGCCCACTACTGCAGCTATAGCTAGCAGCTACACACAGTCTATGGTGGTGATGTTGCACATGGTGTATTTACCCCATTAGTCGCCCAAGAACACCAGTAAAATTGGGGTTGGATAGTCTCAACCAAAACCAAAATATACAGCAGTTTGTCTCCTTGTTTTAGCAAAGCTAGCAGCTCTGTGGATGGAAATGTTGGTCAGTTGATCAGTGAACACTTTGTTTCGGATGGAAACATCTCAACAACTATACGATAGATTACCATGAAATTTTGTACAGACAGTCAAGTCCCCAGTAGATGAAGCCTGCTGACTTTGGTGATCCCCTTACTTTTCTGATGGCCACCAGGACTCTTGTTCATCTTTAGCAGGTACCTTAGTGCGCACCATATGGAAGCTATGTATGCTAACATACCACATCAACTGAGTCTGGACACTCATGACCCAGTTCGATCAGCCAAACAATCATCTAGATGCTAATTTAATTAACTTAATTTGATACTCATGTTACAGTTTATTTTTTAAAAAGGGGAACAAAAATGGCAACTTGTCAAAGGCTCGAAGAAGGTTTGAAGAACCATATCTCTAATGGGAGTACTTTTTATCATTTCATGATACTAACTGCTGGAGATACATTGACTACAAGGCATACATTGACCCCACCCCAAGGTCTTTAACAAAACTTGAAAATGTGACCAGAATGAACTTAAAAGAAAAACAAGTTATCAAAGAGTTATCAAAGAAATTCAATGAAAGATGGTAACAAGATTCATTGAATGATGTCCTTGTGAAAATAAAACACAGGACTAAAAAAGATAAGTTCAAGAAGAAAGCCTCCCTTTATATGCTGTACCACTTATACCCTTAAGACTAGTTATATCAAGAATGTTGTTTCTAACTATTGGCTCATTGTGCAAAACAATCCACATTTGGAAAATCTTTTTACTGAAAAAACAATGCCAACTTTTCAGAAAGTGAATTATGTCTTTGACATTAGTCACTTCGGGACCTGGTTGACCATTGAGGCAGCATCAGTGCGCTCTCTCCAGACTATATAGAGTCAGAGAAAGATTATTGGGAATTCACAATGAGGTTTTTATGGAGAATGTAGCCGTTAAAGCTGACTCTTTTACTGCATAAGTACTCCCGAGGGGAGGGGATTTCCCTGGGTTTACTTGAAGCTATATATTAACACTGCTGCTACTGATATCTGTTACTAGAACTAGGACACAGTCCTGCCTCCAACTCCACACAGTGTACACGTTTACACGCTAATAGGCAATATAGTAGCTATTTGATTCTTATACCTATTGTATCTTTATAGCTGCAGCATTACTTTTAATTTAACTATGTCTGCGCATAATTTTACTCACGTTTCCACATAATACAGCCAGACAGATCTGGTATCTTGAAGGAATAGTAAGAAAGTTTGTTGGATAAGAAGATCTATACCATTCTCATGCCTGTCAAATTAGGCAACAACCAGCAGCTGGTTAGCATTAGCTTAGCGCAGAAACCTGTAACTGGGAAAACAGCTAGCCTGGCTTTGTTCCAAGGTATCAAAATCCCCCTATTACGCTCTAATGCTAACTAAGCTAAGCTAATTTGTTTAATCTGTACAAAAACCAAAGTATAAAAAGGACATTTCTACATTTAAAGGGACTTTATGTGCTGGATTATTTCTTGGCTCTGAGCAGTTGGCAGGAAACTAGCAGAGACTTCAAGAAGTTACTTCTTTCAGCCAAGAAATAATCCAGCACATAACCTAGCCTATCTAAAAAAAATCGCAAAATGAGATCTATCATCTTAATTAGTGAGCCTCAGAGGTGCTGGAAACTGCTTTTTTTGTGTCCTCAAATTTCCAATCTTTAGCTAAGCTAACTGGCTTCCGACTGTAGCTTATGTATGTTGGGTAAATTAATTGTAATATAATTGAATAATAAAAAGGTTTTGATAATAAATAAAATATATATTTTTTTAAATCGATAAATTATGGATTATGGAGGTAGTAATCCATTAATCAGAAAAATAATCGATAGATTAATCGTAAAATCGTAAGAAAAAAAAAAAAAAAGGACATTAGCCCAAGTATTGTTTCAGTCTCAAGTATTTTGGTTTCGAGTATCGTGAAACTAAACTGAGTATTGGTATTAAGGTCAAAATTTTGGTATTGTGACAACACTACTTGTGAAAATACACTTTGGGTCACTTTTATGTGCGATTCATTAGGAGCGCCATGTGTAAAGAGCAGGATGGTCTGAAATAGGAGTGTATCTGTTCCGTCAGACATGGTTGACTGAAAAACAACTGAAATGCCTCTTTGGGTTTGAATAGCATCAGTTTGTAAAGACGGTTGTAAAGTTTGGCTTTATTGCTGAAACATGCATCACCTATGACAGAAATACACTCATAGGCATTGGAAAAGGAAGCATAGGGTCTGGACCTTGATGCATCTTTCAACACCCAGCCAGATCAGTTGGACGCACCACAGTGGACCACCCCAGGAAGACCAGAGGAGATTGTGCATAAAAGCCATGCCAACCCAGCTTGGGCAGCCCCTGGCTAATGTCCGGTCAGGAAAATGAAATGGGACATGGGAAAAATGGTACTCATGCTCACCAAACAACAAGAAATCAGAGACCGCTTTGTCCACATGAGAGACCTGCTCCATCCACAGGATCAAGCTGTCGCACTTGACAGGTGGACTGTACTCCAAGATGACAGGACGCAGGAGCAGGACGAGGGGAGGCAGAGGTTTCAATCTCATATGCATTGTTATGAACAGCAAGTTGATGGACAATGTTGGTGGTGTCAAGCTTTTTATGTGAAGATGACAACCATATTGTTTGCTGTTTACATTCAACCTGACACAAATTTAAAGAATGCGCTACAGACTTATCTCCTCTATAATTGTATACATTACTACATTTTATTTTGTTTTATAATTTTATCTTATCTATTCTGTATTTAATAAATTATCTGTACAGCATGTGTGTAACATGAAGGAACTTCAACTCGTTATGTAACCCTGTGTTTTATGATAAAAATAAATCACCATACTTTGATACCCTGAGGTTAATGTGAGGTTGTCTCATCTGATTGAGCAGGACTCCACTCTTCTGTGGTTCTGGAGTAATGTCCATTGTTGTTTGCATGTTGACTTGTATTTCTCTCACATGCTGAGTAAGATATTCTGTATATCAGAGGGTGTTTTGTCGACAAGTTGTTGTATCTGTAGCTAGTCAGCTCTAGCTGAAGCCTGCAGACTTTCTTTGTCAGCCCACAGGCCCTGCAGCCAAGTTGCCTTCCTTGGAAAGCTTTTGGCTGCTGCTTCTCAGAGCTATAAATCTTACTCTGGGCATTTATGGATGTTTTCGAAGCACCGAGGGGAGCTGCGAGTGTGTGTGTATGTGCATACATGCGCAACAGGACCCCTGGCCACGAGCAGTTCCTGGAAGCAATGCTTCCGCGTTCTTCTTTTTCCTAGAAAAGGGAAGATTGAAAATTTCTTTGGCTTTTTTCCCTGTCTTTCTCCTCTGCAGCTTTCTTGCCTCAAGGCTGCGTCAAATTAGACAATGTGTGAGGAACTTGGCAGTGTGTGCGTGCATCTCCAGACGTGTGAGATTGTAGAAGTGTGCCTGAGCTGGTATGTTTTTGCTCTAAAAATGATTGATCTGTTTTTTGTTTTTTTTTCAAAAATCAGTACCTGATGCAAGTTTCATAAGTGAGAGTTGAAAAGAAAGTGTGTGTGTGTGTGTGTGTGTGTGTGTGTGTGTGTGTGTGTGTGTGTGTGTGTGTGTCTGTGTGTGTGTGTCTGTGTGTGTGTGTGACAAAGAGGGAGAAAAGAGAGTGAAAGGGCAGGGGGTCATAAAGTCACAGTGCCACAGGGTCAAAGTGTCACAGGTCTCTGAACTTGACGCTTGATGTTCCTCGAGAGTGGAGGCATGAACCTGCTCTCTGTCTGACCCTCTGAACTCTGTGAAAATAACACGTTGTCTACCCTTCACTAACATATCTGACATCTTAAACCCACAGAGTGTTTTTTACTGCATGGCCTTTGCCTTTTTTAAAAACTCTCTTTTTTCTGCCTTTTTTGACAGGAAAGCATGGACCGCACTTCCTCTCACAGGCCTGATGACCTTATTGTTCCAGGCTTTCAGCGTCCGGCCAATCAAAATTTGCCACATCACCATGGTAACTTTTTTATCTTTTTCTCATCTATCCTGTCAAATGTATTCAGGAATTTAAATTTCTTATGAAATGGCAAGGGGGAGTGCTTATTGATTTTGTGTTTCCTGTAAAACAAGCAGCTAGGAACAGACTTTACAGTAGCCAATAGCACTGTGCATTACACCCCCTGCCATGCAGATGAAGTGGCTCATGGATGTTAGGACGCTAGGAGGGAGAGCAGTCCTATTAGCTGGCTCTTCCCAGACTGAGAGTCCCCAATGAACAAGGCCAGACCAGAATGAAATTGGCCTCCGAGTCCACCAGATACCAGTTTTAGGACAGGGAATAGAGTACAGTGGTGTTTTTCTTGCCATGTTTGGCTCCCAGCACCCCACGGCTAACCAAGCCAAAGTAAGTTAGCTAACCGCTTACTCCGTTAGCTCGAGCAGTGGTTAGTATTTACCTAACTTGTTCGCAGCTAGCTAACTACTAACAATAATGGTTAGTTCGGTTACCCCTTATGGGAGCCAAACACAGTAAGAACACCACCTTGGTACTGTATTCCCTGTTGGTCTCTGAGGCTGTGTTTGTCCCGGTAACCGGCCGTATTCACTGGGTGAATACGGTCCAGTTCTGTTCCCCACTAACGACAGCCAACAGATAAGGTTAGCTGCTTTAGTAAGCTAGTATCTAGCAAGTAAGCTAAAGCCATCTGTCCTTCAGCAAACTCTGTAATTAAATCACTGAGAGTCGAAGCCGAGCAGCCAAATCAGTGAAGAAGTTATAAAGTTGTGCTTTTGGACAGAGGTGCCCGTTCCCCAGAAACACTTTACTCAGCTCCCATAAACCGTTGTATTTGTCTTCTATGCTCCACTGCGTCATAAGTGAGAAAGTTTCATTGGATGCAAACTCTAGCTGCGCCCCAGAGTGCAGGATGAGTCAACAGTTTCAAATTGTATTGCAGGAACATAAAAACTCTGAAATACTATTAAAAATACCTGAGTATACCTATAAAACAACTTTTTTGTCATTGCTGGGCCAGATACTGGCATATAGGTGACATATATCACCATACATATCTGATAAAAACACTTAAACGTCCATTTTGACTTCATGAGAACTTCAAATTAGAAAATGTGGTCATTATTCCCCAATTCAGTTCAATCCATATTTCCATTTTTCATAGCGTTCTTTATGGGATCTCTCCACTGCCAAACCATATTTGCTGGCCCACTGAATGCTCTTTCTGTTTTCCTAGAAATCCCCCCTCTCCTTCTCTCTCTCCATCTCCATCTAGGACAGGCTCTGCTCTCCAGATGGAGAGGTTATAGACAAGTGTTAAAGTGCAACCCCCCCCTTTTTTTAGTACTGCTCAGCACTTTTCTGTAACCCCCACCCCCTCCCTCCCCTCCTTACTTATACACACACACACACACACACACACACACACACATGCGTTAGCTTATTCTCAATATATTCTGAGAAATTCATTCAGCCGTCCTGGAAAATCTTGGGTATCCTTTTGGAAAGCGGCCAACTTGAGGAGAGCAGAGGTTGTAAATTCTCTCTCCCTGGCCTCTTTCTCTCTCTCTCTCTCTCTCTCTTTGGTTGGTGGTTTAGTTGTCTACCCTGCTGATTCGTGGTGGTCATGCCTCGTGTGTGAGAGTATTAAATATGGCTTCACATGAATGGGGTGAGTGGATGGGGTGTTTATATAGGCCTGTAGGTCAGGCCAGTGCTGGGCAGAGGGAAGTTTATAGTAAGTAGGCCATAGGTCTGTGGGGCAGGAGTGGAGTAAAAGTATGTGGGTTCATCCTGGAATAAAGGCAGTGACACCACAGATGATCCCAGAGTGGTTATAAGAGGTTTTCTACACTCCCTCAGCTCCATTCACACCACATAAATCATCTCTTCTTTTGAATTCCCCTTTGTAGCATTTTTGGGCCCATTGTGGTCAATCCTGTACAGCCTTTTTTCTTATTCTCAGAGATAATTATCACAGCTTAGACAATATAATGTCAAGTTGTGTAATTACCACTGTAGAAACAATGGAATCTAATAGCAAAAAAGGTTTTTCATGGTGTGAAACATCTGGTTTGGTTAGTCAGTCCATCAGAGTGAAATGCAAGTGCTTCTTTACAGGGTTAAATGACATGTAACACTCATATAAGAAGAAATTGTGACCTACTTTTGTCTTATATTCATGTGGCAGAGATACCGGTAAAAATTTAAGCACTGGCTTGATAGGCCAACAAGCCCCTAAATTTGGTGGCCAAAGTTTTTCCTTTAAAATAAATATCTCAAATATTGTACCACATTTAACAGCAAATTGGTGACATTAACAGAATAAGAGTAGCTGAGGGTGTTACCTTAAAGTTGTAGACCCACAGATTTTATAATGTCCCTTTTAGCAAATGTGTAGGTTTTTTGTGTCCAGTTGTCCAAATTTTTAGCTATGCCGATAACATGCATCACTGAATAGCAGCAGTCAGTTCTTCCACGGTGTTAATTTGTATGCAAGAGAAGGATTTTAAGAGTTATGTGGATAAAAATCACTCCTCTTACTGATTAGGCAGTCTCCAGTAAGATAAGATTAAGACTATATCTGTAGAAATAAATGAGACGTCTGCTTGACGACTTCAGTGAAAAAGCGAGAGTCAAAGACACGCAGCTCCTGTTTCATTCTGATTCTGCACGACAGAGAAACATCCCATCAACTTAAGTGAGGGACGTGCTGTATATTTAGATCCTGCCTGGCTCAGATTTCATGCCCTTCATTTATGCTAGCCCTGTCTTTTTGATGATCTGATGACATGTGTGTTAATACATACCATGCTGTTGACTGCATGTAAGCCAGCCATTATATACAGTATGCTGCACCAGATTTAAAGTTTACCCAGAGTCTTTATTACGGATTTGTTTTGTATGCTCTCTTCCAGAGTAGGGTTAGGTATCATTTGGTTTTTTTCCCCCAATACTGGTGCCAAAACAATACTTTTAAAACTGCACCGGTGCATAAATTTTGCCTGAACCTGTGAAGCGCTACTTTTTAAATATGCACAAAATGAAGCTCAACAGTAAAGAATGTCTTTTTTGGAGTGAAATACAACCCCGGTCTAGACTGTAGTTTGGCATTGGCATTTTAATTGTGTTACGGTGGTAGCTATTAGCTAACTGTAGCCGCTGCCAGAGACGTGCAGAGTGAGTGTTGCATTAATGTAAACTAGGCTCATTTGGTGATGTGTCTGTAACATCCGCACCATGGGGCCAGAATTTTAAATGACAGCTCAGGCGGTGTTTTTGGCACCATAATCTGTGTTGTGATTCGGTCCGGTATGTACCAGTCGTATAGGAATCAGTGCCATATTGGTACTTTGTTTTGGTACCCAACCTTACTTCAGAGTTGCCTGCTTCACTTCAATAGACTTAATTCATTGCTGGCTATGTGGGTTTTTACTAAAAGTTTAGTAACTTGCATTTCATCAATGGTTAAGACGGGAAGGCATTAATCATTCACCATACCCGCCCATCACTGTCAAGACCTCACAAGTTTAATTTTTACTTTGTTGTCCGTAAGAAAACCTGTGCTTCCTACAATGCAAAATGTGAAAATACTGACAACAAAAAGAAAGTTGTCTCAGCACAGTATAAAGGGATTTGCTGTGGCTGATACTTTCTATGTGTAAAAGGATGTGTATAGCAAAAGAAGAAAAAAAAAATGTGCAAAATGTACAAAAGTGCATTTCTGTATCACACATAACTGGAGTATTTTTACTGCATATAAAGGACCTCAGTTGCACTTTGCCCTTGAAAACTTGAACATCCAGCTCTCTTCTCTGACCTCTAGACTGCCGTCAGAGATCGATGATTGCAGGTTGTCGTGGCCAGGGACAGAGAGCACTCATTCAGAGTATTCTGGGATCTTACAGGAATGAATTGGCCATGGTTGTATGGTGGGTTCTGTCAGCAGATGCCAGCCAGAGTGCTGCAGCAGTTCATCTACATTCAAAGTCGCAGTTACCAGAGGGAGAGGGAGGAGAAGACATTTTCATGCTATATGTCCTCTGGCCTCCCTGACTGAAGCCAGCAGTGCAGTGTGGGCCAAGCCAGCAACGGGAGGAGGGAGAGGAATGCCAATGATACCATCATTATCCTCTTAAAGCTGCACAAGGCTACATTTTTATATAAAACTCCAGTCAGTTTATCAGCACTAATCACAAAGTGGCAACAGAGAAGAGCTGCAGAGAGAAAACCTTTTTACTCCCAAAATTAAGAAGATATTTTTCCTCCATGAAATATTGGTTTTAAGTTTAGCCATTTGAAGGAACTCTTGTCTCTGCAGTTGCACAGTTTCTCTTGTCCAGAGAAAGCTAGACTTGTGAATGATAATTGAACCAATGATTTTTCATTGGTTTGGCAGTAGTAGTTTGTCAGTAGCGTGAGAAATTTGCAACCAATGTGTGGTCTTTAGTTGCCATCAGCGTCAAACATCTATTTAACTTTAAAAAAAAAATCTGTGCACATGAAAATAAATGCATTTTAACATTTGTTGCATTGGTGATAATTAAATATCGTAGGGTGAGGATTTTGACTAACCCATCAACATCACAAGCAAATGTGCAAATTTATTCAACTGACAAAGAACCAGATGAACTACACTCATAAATTTGTGCAGTCTTGGGAGTCTGTGAATGTTCTCATTCGTATAGGTCATTGTAATCTCAAGAAAGGATTAAATCGAAGGCAGCTGGACTTGTTTATATGCCATAGAAGACGTTTCGCCTCTCATCCAAGAAGCTTCATCAGTTCATGCGTGTCAGACTAGTCAGAGCTAGTCGGAGCTAGTCTTTGGGAGGCGAACTATCCCGGCATCTTTGAGCTGGATGGAAAATTACACTTTAAAGCACATACAGCATGCACATTGATAGCTGACACATCAAGTTCACTAGTTCCATCTCAAATGAAATAGCTTTCTAATCACAACCTTTAGGGGAGGAAATGTTCTTAAATTAGACGCACAAGCCAATATGTTCCAGAAGTAAACATGGTAACACCAAAGTAACAATAACACAAACAAACTAAAAGAATAAGGCAGTGGTAGACCAGCAACTCCTGTGTTCTGCAGGGTAAAATCACAGATTTCACCTAAGGAGTTTGGTATGTTTGGAGAGTGAGATATTTGGCTTATGTAACAATGGATTCCTATCAGACACCAAGGAAAAGTGGTGAAAATATTCTAAATATAGTCTGCTCATAAAGCATCTGTATAAAATGTCACAGTAATCCTTCCAATAGTGGTTGAGATATGTCAGTTTGGCCCAAAGTGTTGGACTGACAATTGCCATCTGTACAGCTGTGCCGCTAGCATGGCTATAAAGCACTTGTCAACTTTCAGTACCTTCCCTGAAGTTGGTTTGTTCCACATTCATCTTTTCATAATTTCTGGAACAACTGAAAGTATAAATATTAAACCCAGCACTCAGAAAATGTTTTTTTTGATTTTTCATCACATCATAAATTTCTGCATCTTTTAAGTTCTGAAAAGTTGAATTTATTGCTGCACCTGTGGCCATCAGTGTGTAGCAGGCCAGTGTGCAATAAGACATTTTGACATGTCGCAGTAAGAAGAAAGCACAGGTGTAAATAATACAAGTTAATGGCTGCGTTTCATACATCTGTCTTAGTTCATACTGGCTCGCTGTCACACTGTTGAGACTTTTTGAGACACTTAAATGGACCAGAATAAAACAGAATAGAATGTTATTAATAACGTGTACTTTTCCTACTACAGTATGTATACATGTCTGCTGTAGATTACAACTTTACATAAGAATCAACTCTGACTGTCCTCATGTGCTCTCTTGGTGTTTTCCAACTGTGTGTGTGTCCCTTCTGTGTCACCCCGACCTCTGTCCTACTCATGAACCCCGACATCACATGACCTTGTGTCCCAGACTGTCCTTTATGTGTGTGCTTATGTGTGTGTTATGCATACCTCTTTGTGATCTGAGATCAGAGGGGCCGACTCCTGCTGTTTTTGGTACAGCGGCTTCTTTTCCGCTCAGTAGGCTCGGTGTGTATGTTCACTGTGTGTGTATGTGTGTGTGTGTGCAGTACAATGTGCTTTTTTCTCTTAATTCTCCTGTATAATTACATACACATGCACACCATCAGCACTGCATAGCGTACACAGTGTCCTCGGCTCTTCTGAGTGTGTTTTGGTGCCCCACTTTGTCCTGATCATTTGGCCACCATATGCCATGAACAGGCTGGTGAACGTTCCCAGAGTGCTGTAATTTCTTCCTACAGGAATGTCAGGAATTCTGTGTGTGGTGTTGGGGTGGGACGCACATAGGACCAAAGGGCTTTGGACACACACATATACACACACATACAGAAACACATGGGCACATACTGCAATAACAGACCTACTAGGTCTCGCACGTATTCTGAACCCAGGGGCAATTGTAACATTTTTTTTAATAACTCACAAACTACTTGAAATACTGAACTTATATATATATACTATGTATATATATTAGGGGTGGGACTTTAACGCGTTAATTATGATTAATTAATTACAAAAAAAATAACGCGTCAAAAAAATTAACGCATTTAATCGCGGCACGGACCGGAACGTTTGTCACTGATGCACAAGACAGGCAAAAACACACCGCCGGCGGACGCCGTGCGTCAAAACAGCCGCCCCCATTATTTTCTATGAAGACGCCCGACACCGGCGGAGGCAGGCGCGCACCGGCGCGCGGCCCCGCGGGGCTTTGCGCCACTGTCCTATTCCCAGCATCGCCTTGCCTGAAAAAAACGCGGGTTTACCACGAGAAACAGCAGTCGTTATTTACTTGT
>JAJHUR010140058.1:155731-176055 GCA_027495735.1 Lutjanus campechanus | reverse complement strand
AGCAAGAAACACACAAGTAAATAACGACTGTAGTTGAGCCAACATTATATTGAAGCAGTGAACTGTTGTTTCTCGTGGTAAACCCGCGTTTCTCGTGGCGTAGAGCCCCGCGGGGCCGCGCGCCGGTGCGCGCCTGCCGCCGCCGGTGCCAGGCTTCTTCATAGAGAATAATGGGGGCGGCTGTTTTGACGCGCGGCGTCCGCCGGCGGTGTGTTTGGGCCTGTCTTGTGCATCAGTGTGATCGGTCGACCAGGAAGTCAAGCACTGACAAACGTTCCGTTCCGTCCCGCGATTAAACGCGTTAATTTTTTTGACGCGTTATTTTTTTTGTAATTAATTAATCATAATTAACGCGTTAAAGTCCCACCCCTAATATATATATGTATATACATATATATATATATATATATATATATATATGTATAGAGTAAGTGCCATCACTTGAGCTTGTTGCTAATTGGAGAAGTTCAGTGTGTTACAATTGCCCTTTGTTACAATTGCTCCTGGTCTCCCCTACACTTTCCTGTACTACCTGGCAGTGCACATTAGCTCGTAAGAGGTGTAGATTTAGAAAATACATTTTTGTAGTTCTGGGAAAAAGCAAATAATGAATGCAGTCTGCAAGTTCAACCTCATTTGTCTCTGATGGACAAATGATAAAACGTTTACCGATTCCCTGTTGAAGAAAATGAACAGCAGGTCGTCAAAGCACTCAGCTTTACTCACACTAGGCCTTTCAAATCCTGGACTGACTTCGGTTAATTAATAACAGGTCAGGTAAAAAAGACAAGCACCTTATTGTCTGTCCTGAGACCCTTTCACCCGGGTTTGTTTTGATTGGTTGTTCAGTCCGTGGGTTGGTAACCACTTCCAGTACTTGATGGACAACTCAGCTCTGTGAATGACAGATTTCATATAACCTGACCAATGGCAGGCCAGTGAGTTGGTGTACTACACAGCCATTGGAAGAAGTCCAAACCAAAGTGAAATCCAACATGAGGAGGAATGAACACTTCAAAACAAGAACCAGTGCTCTCTCTCTCTCTCTCTCTCTCTCTCTCTGCTTTTATGCTCAATGGTTCTGGGCCACAATGTGCTTCTGGCAATATTTTCTCTGTTGACCATGTTAGATTACAACTAATTAAAGTCTCTGGTCAGAATGCTGTGGCATTGTCTCAGTATGTACACTGTGAACGGGACAAAAGGTCACAGGAGCTGAGCTGTGTGTTCATAGTAAAGTCCATAAAGCAAACTTTCCAGGCTAACAGCTTAAAATTATTGAGATATTATTTATGAACCATATCACCCAGCCCTGCTCCGTACCCCCTACCCTCATAAAGTTGTGATTTAAAAGTGCCTTAGACCTGATGTATTTTAGGAGAGTCAGCAAAGAGGGAGGATGAGCTTATTCCAATTATTATAATTGCACCTTGCTATTATAGCACGATAAAGTGAAAAACAGCATAAATTGATGCCCAAATAGTAAATCATGTCCAACACACATGCAGATAAAAAGTATAGAAGAAAGAACGATATCATTGTCTTTCCATTCAGTAGATATTGCCCAATCCTAGTACAAGATTCATTACATCACATCATAGGAATGCCCATAACCAGACTTCATAGCTTCTCTTTTTTTTAACCTTTATTAAGTCTTTCATATGAGCTGTGAAGACATGAAAACATGAATAACTGTAATCATCACTGTGCTTCTCTGGCTGTTCAATTTATCACTAAACTTGGCTGCTACAGTTTAAGGAGCAACGTGAAGTAACTGTGCATCCAAGAATCAGTACAGCAGTCCAAATAGTGTGTTGGAGCCATACACTGTATATTAAAGGTTATTATAGGTTGAAATCCTATTTAATTTAACATTGTGATTTGACAATAACAAGCAACAACAGGTCCTCCACTGTAAGTTGAACAGCTGTTTATAACTGTTGATTGTCTCTTAATGTAAAACTAAGCCTGTTATTCTGAAAAGGCCACTGCTCTGAAAATACATGCCAGACTCCATTGCTCAATTTAACCATTTTCAACATCTACTCCTTCTACAAGATTATTAATGATTTCTTATTGTTCATAAACAGACACTAACTCTTTCGGCAACACTCACATTAATTTGAACTTAAATTAATGTGAAAGGGGCAAGAAAAACAGTTATTCTGGCCCAGAATAGCAATTTTAAAGGAGGACACCACATTTGTAGCATTGTTGTCAGAGAATCCTGCATTTCATCATGGCCATTTCATGATTTATTACAGTCAAGATATTACAGATTCCTCCTTCAAACCAGAGAGATCTCTGTTTAATCTAATTTGCAGAGAGAGTCAGCACTACAGTCTATGAAGAATGATTTTAATCATGAGTATCATCTGGTTTAAAATAATCTCTGTATGTGGTACCCACTGAGGCGACACCTAGTGGATATCTGCTGTCCTGCAACCTTTACTGTCACTGTCACTCACTTTCTTCTTCCACCCTTCTCCACCCTCTCCCATGCCACCCTCCACCCGCCTCCACAGACGATGACGTGGACCTGGAGCAGCTGGTGAATGACATGAACTCCTCCATGGAGAGTGTGTACTCGACGCAGGCAGAAACGGCGCTGCTCCTGAACAACGGCCACGTGCACGCCCCGCACCCGCACCAGCACCACCAGCACCACCACCACCACATGCACCCTGCATACCCACCACACAGCCAGGCCCACCGCCATCACACCCCACCCCTGGCCTCCTCGTCCCCCTCCAGGGAGAGGCTGCGGCACTCTCAGCCCATGCACATCCAGGCGGTCAGGTAGAGACACACACAACCTGCCCACTGCATTGATTTCACTGTTTTGTGTAGAGATAAAGGACAGCTGGAAGCAACATGCTTGTGCAAATGAAAAAAAAAACAAGGTTGCCAGAGGAAGAACACTTCTGTTTGCCTGTTTGTCTCTTTGTTCTTGTTAGTTTGTTTGCATCAGAAGTTCTACAGTAAATATAAAAAAAATATAAATTTTTTGTACGCAAGCTGCTTCCAGCTGTCAGCCCTTGTGGCTCAGTAGGATGGTGGTACAGCATGGAGGGGTAGTGCTCACTGTCACTTCACAACAAGAAGGTCCTGGGTTCAAATCCCAAAGCAGGGGAAGAGCCTTTCTGTGTGGAGTTTACATGCTCCTCTATCAAAAACATGTATGTCAGGTTAATTTCTCCTATTAGTGCCCATGACCAGGGTGCTGGCCTAGAACAGGAGCTGCTCACTGCTCCTAACTTCAAATGCAGAGAACACATTTCACTATGCCATACGTTACAAAATGTTCATATCACGATTATAGGGAAATTATCACAGTTATCAGTATTATCTCAGTATTGCTAAAATGTGCAGAAAATGTTGAGAAAGTACTGATACAAACACTTCAATAATTTCACCAATTTTTATATTGTAAATCTCAACTAAAACTAGCAGCACTACTTTATGTTTGCATAAACATTAGAACATTAATAACAAATAAATAGTAATAGCATAGCCATCGGTCAGTAGACCTATATGCAATGACCCTATGCATAATTTACAAGAAGACAAATGAGTTTGTGATGGAAGTTGCAATAAGGCCAAAAGAGTCTAATAGAGTCTTGTGAGTCTGTAGTGTTTCTGTTGTTGGAACACTTTTACAACCACTTTGATGACTGTCAGATTTTAGAGGAGCAATATGCAAAAATGATTACAGCAGTCCAAGTACCAAGCTGGCGCCATGGATCCTATATTAAATATAGTTAAAGTGAATTGTTTGCCTCCGCCCCCTCGTCCCCAGACTTGAGGAAGATCATGCAGGCAACACTGCAAGAGTGCAGGATGCGTGCAACATTGTAAATGGACAATAACAAGCGAGGACAAGTCCTACACTGTAAGTTCTTTTGCTGTTTGTAAATGATGTATGAATGTTAAAATAAGTCAGATTTGTCTGTAATTTTTGTCAGTGTGACTGAAGAGCTGTTGGTTCATCTTAAAGCTTATTGAACATATTTTCTGAAGTAGAACTGAATTATTGTAAATTGTCTGTCAGTGTTAAGTTAAACCCGTTATCCTGAAAACAAAAGCCCACGGCTCTGAAAATACACACTCTGGACTTTAAGTGACTGCCTGTCTCACTGCCTGCAAGACTCCATTAAAATATTCCTCAATTTAAGCGTTACAAACATCTACTCCTTATAAAAGATTATTGATGGTTTTGTATGATTCATAAACAGATACTTATTCATTCAGCAAACATTCTGCATTTGAACTTAATTTGAACTCTAATTAATGTGAAATGAGCAGACAAAAACAGTTCTTCTGACCCATGATGTTGACCCCACATCATGCATTAAGTTAAAAGTTAACTTGCTTTGCATTCGCTATAAAGTAGTGGGTGGTGGTCACGAAGATGACACAGCGACTTTTTTTTGTTCAGAATGGGTGACCATCAAAACATAACCACACTTCAAACTTTGTTCTCTCAGATGGCGCAAAAAATCTCCGAAGTGCTGTCACGCCATTCCGCTATGTTTTTTTTTCTACTTTCCCAAACAAATCCATGTTGCACACTGCACATGTGCAGCTGCATCTGGGAGACTGTGGCTTACTCAGATAAATTTTTCACAGCGCAGTAATCAAACACAGAGTTAATGATAAAATTGAAAATAGCATTGCGAATTTCACTGTTGTTTATCATTTATCCGTCTCATCCCTAGACTATACATTGTACTGTGTACAACTGTATGTGACTAATAAGCGTGTACCCTGGACTGTTGAACAACTGAAGTCGTATATCAAGCAGGAGTGGGAAAAACGTATACAGTACTTCAACAATTAGTGTCCTCAGTTCCCAAATACTTACCTGGTGTTGTTAACAGAAAAGGTGAGGTACTACAGTGGTAAAGATACCCCTGTCCCAACATTTCTGAAATATGTTTCAGGAATCAAGTGTGAGTGTATATTTACGAAGAACAATTAAGTTAATCAGTTTGAACATTATATATATATGTTGTTTTTGTACTGTATTCAAGCTTATACAAGTCAAAAAGGAAGGAAGATTTGCAAGTCATTGCATTCTGTTTTTATTTGTGTTTTCAGTACCAACTCTGCGGTTGTGAATGAAGAGAGTAAGATGCTCTTTTAAAATCAGACTGATTAGAAATTAGTGATCATTTGTGTTGTTACAGATCATCAGTCTCCTGAATCACCATGTTATTGTCAAGTGCCATTGTCAAAAAAAATCACTTGGCAACAAATGCATTTAACCTTTCAAAAGGCTTTTCTTAATCTGTTTTATTAAATCACATTATTTTACATTATAGCAGCAGCAACATTAAGTCAGAATGTAAACAATGTCACAAGTCAGTCAATACTTTGTCCAGAACTCTCAAATGTTTGCTTTATTTAAGGTCGAAAGTAAAATTAATTGAGTCTCATGTGAAGTGTTCCATACAGTACGCAGTACTGACAGTCTTTCTTTGGTCATCCAGGACTTTAACATGAGTGTGTTTGTCTCCCTCTGCAGGTGCCTGCAGGAAGAGCACCAGCTGCGTCCAGCCTCCCTGCCAGCCATCCCCAACCCGTTCCCTGAACTCTGCAGCCCAGCAGGCTCCCCTGTTCTCAGCCCCATACAGTCCTCCGACAACCACGTAAGTACACCTTCACACACGCTCACTGAAATGATGCAGCTGATTGGAGAAGGCAGGCAGTGCTGGAACTAATCTTCTCTCATGAATATAACGTTAATATGCACGTTTTTTTTTATTTATTTATTTAAGTTAAGCATAAAATTCATGAGCAGTGCAAAGTCTTTTGACTTGAAATGATGAGTTGAATGAGTGTATTGTACGGAGTTCAATCAACTCATGATCACATGATCATCATACTCGCAGACTTTCCAGCGTGCATTGTTTGACAGATAAAACTCCCACTCTCACTCCTCTTGAGAGTGTGAAGAAAGAAAACATATATATATATATATATATAAGTATTATAACTGTAAAAGGAGATCAAATTTGTTTGCAATATCTGTAAGTGTTTATTTTCAAATTCAGTCAACTTATGTATTTGTTGTCCTTTACTTGACCACTATCACGAGAGGATGTGTGTGCGTGTGTGTGCGCCTGTGTGTGTGTGTGTGTGTGTGTGTGTGTGTGTTTTGAAACCAGCTGACTAGCCTGTTATGCTCAGGTCAGAGCAGCATGTGTTGACTTTGGCTGCGGAGAGCCTTTCCTTCCATTACACAACAGCTCACCCCGGGTTATCTGACTGTATGTGTGTGTGTGTTATTGTAGAAGCATCATTATCAGTCACATGTACACACACACACACATACAGAGTGACAGACATGTTTTGCTGTGGAAGAAGGTGAGCGATGTCTCCAGGATGCTGCAGACAGAGTGCAGACTTCCGCAGCACAGCTGGGAATACGGCTGGGAACGTCTGCAGGTCGGATCTCTCTGAACCTTCTGAATCCGTCTGAAGACAGGCGCCCATTTCCGGTTCACACGCCTCAACCCTGGCTCTCAGCGTCACTCTGTGTGTGTGTGTGTGTGTGTGTGTGTGTGTGTGTGTCATAGCCTTGCCCTTCCTTCCCCCGGTAGAGCCTCCTGTCCCTGGAATGTTCCACCCCTCTCAAAGATGTTTTCAGGATGCCCACCCTGAACAATACCAGTTATTTTAGATGCTCACTCTTTTTTGCCCTCTCATCCACACACACACACACACACACACACACAGATACACACACAGCTGGCATTATTCAGTTCACACACACACACACACACACACATGTGATAAGGCAAAGCATTATTTTTGTTGACATCATCTCACAAGGTCTGGAGTTAGAGAGCAAGTTTGCAGTTTGTACAAAGGATTTATTGTGTGTGAGGGCTGACAAGATGTTGCATCGTGTTTCTTTCCCAGAACAATTTTATTGGGTCCAGGGTATTTAACTTTTGTCTTGTGTATCTAAGGAGGGAAATAATCACTCGTTAATTGTTATAGAATAATATACAGTTGTTTTGTTTCGGTAATTAGTGTATTTAGACAGTCTTAAAGAGATAGTTTTAATTATTTGGTGTGGGGTTGTATGAGCTACTTATCGACAGTCAGTGTATTACCTTCAGTATAAGCCGGTCAGCCTGCCCCCATGGTGAAGAGGCAGAGAGGAATACCAGCACAGAAGCTAATCAATAAACTGCTGTGGACAGTTTCAGCCACAAAAGGTATTTTAGCCACTTGGTGGAAAAGGTTCACCTAAAAAAATCAGTATCACTTTAACACTATATTTAGAATATTTTCACTGCTTTACATTGCCATCAGGCAGCCTTTTCTGATGGGAAACTGCAGTTATTTAAGCCGAATAGTCAAATTCATTCATTTTACCTCACGGAACACAGGAGCTGCTGGTCTACAGCAACCTCAAGCTTTTAGTTTGTTTGTGTCATTTGTTACTGATTTCATCTATGGAGTTTGGTTGGTTTGGAGAGAGGCTTTTTGATGATATTAGTGTACACTTAAACTGTTATTGATTTTTTTAGGTGGGCCTTTTTTTAGGTGACTAAAATACATTTTGTTGTTGACTTCATCCACTGTAGCTCATTGCTTAGATTCCGTGCTGGTACTCTCGCTTCTCCAAATTAAGAGCAATAAGTTGCTAATACACCGACTATCCGTAAGTACCCCTTCAAATAATCCAAACTATCCCTTTAACTGCAGTTTGGGTTTTTGTGTGGGATTTTCTTAAAGATGCTTTGTATCGCACATCGATGACTCAGTCCTGCTTTAGTTTTCTTGAACAGATTATGGGTCAGAGGTCTGGCAGCATTTTGCTTCTCCTTTACTGCATTTTTCATGGCATGTCACCAGGTTGGAGTAGGCAGGAAATTCTTCAAGACTTCTTAATGGCAAGAAAACAGGAAGATGGTAGTATTCTTCCAGCACGAACAGCGATAAAGCTGGAAGAGCTGGAGGGAGAGTTAAAGGCGCATGGAAAAATCACTTCCAACATTCCATCATGTTTGTCATCGTCAGCAGGAGAGAGAAACCTTTTGGCTGAGGAAGCAGGGGAGGTGGCTGGGAGACTGATAAGTGTGTGACTGGAGGTGATGGGGATCATGGGAAACGAAAACCATCAGTGTAGAGAAACATCTCCACTATAATTTGATTAGTTCACAGTCATTAATTAGTATGGCAGTGATACATTAATGCTTAAAAATGTTACATGGAGTAGCTTTAGTGGCATGGTTTGAGTGATGGTGATGTCAGTCCTGACTAATATATTTCAACAACTATTGGATGGATTGCCTTGAAGATTTGTGCAGACTTTGATGGTTCCCAGGTGATGTATCTTAATGACTTAGGTGATCCTTTGACTTTTTTTTCTATTTCTGCTATAAGGTTCACATTGTAGTTTTGAGTAAGATCTCTCAATAACTATTGGATTCTTTGCCATGGATTTTGGCGCAGATATTTATGTTGCCCTCATACAGAAGAGTGTTAGAGCTAGGCATATGGGGAAAAATATAAGAGAACAAATTATTTTTGCTTTTATTTTGCATTTTGAGAAATTCATTGAAATTTAGACTGAAGTTGAAATACTATTTTGAGTCAAAATGTAAAAGTCTAAATGGTATTTCAACTTTACTCTCAATATTTTGACTTTACTTATATTTTCTGCTGAGGACAGGAAGACTCTGCAGCAGGTGATTAAAACCTCTTGGTTCATCATTGGTACCCACTTATCAAGGGAGGTGAGGTGCCTGTGTAGACCCCAAAGGATAATAAAAGACAATACCCACCCCATCCACAGCCTGTTGATCCAGCTGCCCTCTGGCAAGAGATACATAAGTATCTGCTGCTGCACCACCAGACTGAGGAGCAGCTCCTTCCCTCAGGTTGTGAGACTGCTTCGTTCTTCCTCAACACTCCAGCATGTCAAATAGTTTGTTTTCTTTTTAGGCCTCCGTGCCGATGACAGCCCTGGCTGGAGGCTTCATGTTTTTGAGTTTTCTGTCCGTCCATCCCATTCTTGTGAACCTGGATAGAATTTCTTCAGATTTGGTCCACTTGGTCGCCTCTGTTATTGTAACAATATAGCAACATTTAACACACATTTCTAAAAGGATAAAATGATGAAGTGTTGACATTTTATTTCCAAAAGGTCAAAGGTCAACTTCACTGTGACATCATAATGTTGTGCAACACAAACATAGAAACGCTTTAAGCTCTTTATCTGTCCTCTGTACTTTTGCCAAAAAATACACTTAATACCTTTATTAAATTCTATCAAATTCTTCTCTATATCTGGACGGACATGGATGTAATCTGCACCTTCACTGGTTTGCGGAAGCGTACAACCTCAAGGCGACAATTTTAGTTATTTATTCATTCATTTATTTGTTTTTTATGAGTAGTATAAAGGGAACTACAACTTACTATCTCCATACAGCCCTGTGTTGTATGATACTAAATAAATCTATCTTGTATGTTGTACCCTGTACCTTTATTCTCAGAATGCAAAAAACCCTACTGAAAGTTTGACTTAATTCTCGACATTTTGACATTTTGACATTTTGACTTTATTCTCTCACTTTTTTAAACTCAATGTGTGGCCCTAATACTCTTCCGAGCCCCTAGGATGAATTGTAATAACTTCAAAATTTCAATTTGACCAGTACTTTGATTTATGATCAAATAGCTGCAGAACTAATGACATTCCCACCAGACTCAGCTGTACGTTATTTTTCATGCTAATTAATGTTGTGCATGCCAATCAGCATGATATCACATTAAACTAAAATGAGCATGTTAGTATTCTAATGTTAGCATGTAACTCAAAGCACAACTGTGACTCTAGGAGCATGTCTGTAGACTTTTAGTCTTGTTTAACAATGTTAAAACTGTGCAAAGTTTTCCTAAACCAGCCCCAGTATTAACTGGCCTCCTTCAGTGGATGCGTGTGGAACCATCATGGACTTTAATCCACTCTAATGCTTAAAATGAGCCATGGCTAGAGTCTGGCTGATTGAAAGAAACCTTCACTGATCGTATCACTTAAGTTCAGCAAGACCAGCGGCAGACTGGCCACGACGTGGCCTTTGGCTCCAGACGTCAGTGCTTCTGTTGGCATGCGATGTTGTGTAATGTCATGTATAAGCTAACAGAAAGGTTATAGCAGGTTTGGAAAATAACTCCAGCCGGAATACAAAAGTGGCTGGTACATTACAGGCACAAAATAATGATTTATTATTGAGTTGCTGGTGAATTTGACCATTTATCTGTCAGTGGCTGTTATATGTTCACATAATAAAACATGAATTCTCCACCTTATAGGCTAGTGAAGGCTGTGAAGATGTTACATGTGTGCATGGATGTGTGCAGCTCAGTTTAGCTATCATGTCTGAGGAGCATCTGAGGATGGCTTACGCAACAATGCAGACGAGACTCTGAGACGTGCCGTGCGTTGGTCTACAGACATAGTTGCATTGTATTTGCATTGGCATGGTTTTATCATAGGATCTCTCTCCCTCCAGCTGTAGAGTTGGAATCTGAACATTCTTCACTAAGCTTCAGTCTTTCTCAAAGGGATACACAGCTTATATTATGAGCTAGTAAAACTGTGTATGTGCGTGACATGACAGGTTTATGGCCTGTGTTGCCTTTGATAAGATAAATGGATTCGTCCTCAGGGTATCATGAACAGGCTACCATGAGCAGATAACATGACACTGCATCTCCGAAGATTTTAGAAACAAGTGTAGGGAAAATACCCATATCATGGTAAATCCTATTTAACTCTTTACATGAGTTCTAGGAGGTGCTAATGCCAAAGCTAATTCAGCAGTTTGGCTGTAGTTAATGCTGAACTTCGATAATAGCCGTTTCCCACGCAAGTTGTGGCAGTCTTACACCATACAGTTCAGTCATGTTACCCTTGCTTTCACAAGGATTTGGTCAGATCCTGTCTGTCATCACTGGCTGAACGGGTTTGCTTTGGCATCATGACTGCGGCTGTAACGCAACTCCTGCTTTTATTTGTGGCCAGAGACACAGCATAACTAACATCAGGGACGGCAGGGAGCCCCAGTGGTTAAAGAAGCCGTCTCTCAAGTGAAAGACTCGGGTTCAAGCTCTCTGTGTTGGCAAACATCCACCCTGCTGAAGCAGCTTTGAGCAAGACACTGAACCCCCTCCTGCTCTGGGTTCACTGCTCTTTAAATGACCCTGACCTGTGACCTCCCTGTGGAAAAAGGCAAGAGAAAAGACAGTTTTAATGAAAGAAATGGATGTGAAAAAGCCAGTTTCTCATGGTTTGTTATTCAGTGCATGGTCTGATTACTGAAATATCTGGTGCTTGCGAAATTTTACAAAAATTTAAAACAGATAATGGACAAAGAGGAATCATACTTTACTGCATACAGTCTGATGGATTGGGTGTTTGCCACTGGCTCGACAGATGGTGGGTTTGATCAGTCCACCACTTTGGTTCAGACTGAAATATCTCAACAACAATTGGATTAACTGCAATGAAATTTTGTAAATTTTGAAAATCCTGATTTCTTTAGTGATCCTCTGACTTTTGCTCAGCCACCAACATGAGATTCAAAGCTTTGTTTTTTAGTGAAATGTCTCAACTCTTGGATGGATTGCCATGGCATCTGACGTTAATGGTGACCAGAAGATGAACTGTAATATCTAATGTTGTCATCAGATCAAAAATTAAAATTTTCAAATACATTATTGTCTTCAAAACTAATGCAAGTATTAAATCGAATACTTTTGGCATTTCCATCAGGTTCAGCTGTACTTCATGTTTTATGCTAATTAGCAAATGTTAGTATGCTAACACACCAAATAAAGGTGGTGAACACGACGAACATACTTGCTAAACATGAGCATGTTAACATTGTGCTTGTGAGCAGGTTAGCATACGTGGCTCCCTAAAAACTTGGTATTTCGCCTGAATGGGCAGAGTTTCGGAGGACTTGGCAGTGCACACTTTTACAAGCTCTGTGACCGTCTCGGGCCTCAGTTGAAGTACATATATAAAATTTGAAATGAGTTTATTTACACCTCCTGGTTGTGTTGTATTGAAATTCACTCACTTACGCTGTAAAATACTAAATTAAGTACGAGTCTTTCAAAAGCTTGTCTGTGCCTGGTGGTGTGATGTACCTGTGTTTAACTATGTATAATGCTCTTGATAGTGTTACATATTGCTTGAGTAGTATTATAGTAGTATTAATAGCTGACAGATGTATAAATATTAGTTTTCTGTATGATCTATGGCTATATATACTGTAGCAGTGTCATAAAAACAAATGGAGGACTAAAGCTCTGAGTCACACTCTGTTTAGGACTACACCCACCCACCCAACCCCCGCCACTGTCTGTGGTCAGCTGATGTACTTCTGCACGCAATGGTCTGCTGACCCACTGCAATCAGATCAGGTGCATGTGCATGCGCGCGTGTGTGTGTGTGTGTGTGTGTGTAAAGATGGCAGTGAGAGTCTGTTCAACAGAGTGAGCTTATAATGAGATGGGTATATAAGTTCTGTTGTTAGACATCAGGTCACTATAGTTTTCAAAGTAGATCAAAATGCTGCAGATGTTAAATTGAGTATAACCACTTATCTGGGTTGAATTCAACAAAGCTGGAAATTCACATCTGAGAAAATGTCTCAGTAGGAGTGTGTGTCTCTCTCTCTCTCTCTCTCTCTCTCTCTCTCTCTCTCTCTCTGTGTGTGTGTGTGTATGTGTGTTATGAGGATTTACAGGACCTTTGAGTTTCTGCCAAGCTGTAAATGTTTTACATGTCGTCGAGATGTGATGACGCAACTCAGCAATTTCTGAGGGAACATATGCTTATATACACACAAACACACACGTATATTTGAATGTGTTGTCTGAGTATTATATGTGTCATTACTGTCAAACTAAATGTGATGCTAGCCTCAGTTTTCCTATACAAACCATAAAAGTGCAAACAGAAAATGAGAGAGGCTGACTGTCGTTGAGTTCTGTTGGGACCTCAGAACTCATCTGTTGGTGTACAACAGAGCTATTCAACTTCAATAGTAAGTGGGCCAAATAAGAGAATCACTGGGGGCTCTTTGGCCACACAGAATACTTATTATTCTACAGTACAGTATAATGTTTTAGATATATTCCTCTGAGCCCTCAGGAACACTGGCAGAAAACAAGGCATGATTTGACTTGAAGTGCTTCTTCATACTGTATTCTTTCATTGGTGCGATTTTCATATTAACTTTCTGTCTCTGTAGCTTCAAGACAGGCATTTTGAAGTTTGTTTTTAACTTAGCAAATGTGAATTTCTCTGTGGCCCACCAGCCCAGAGTTCAATGTGAAGCTTGACTGAGTGAATGGCGGGTGTGGAGCGAGGGATGATCGATTGTGTGGCAGCGTGGGGTGTGTGCTGGGGTGTTTATTTATACTTAGAACATAACTGCTATGAAACTATAAGGAAATAACATTTTATTTTTCTGATTCACCAGCTTTCTCGCTACCCAGCCCCCCCCCATTCAGTCCTTACCTTGTTCGACCACAGCTGCATGCTGCAGAGAGCAGCCTGCAGAAAAGAACAGGGATGCACAAATTTTTTTTTTCCAGTTGAGACAATAACCAATAATTACCTGCATCTCATGAGCAGTTCCAATAAGATAACTGATAATTTCACATTTTTTAATTTTTTAAAAGGAAGTCAATATTGTCTGAATTTTATGCACACCTGACAGTAACAACAGCAAAAACAGCAGTTCTGACTCTTCAGATGTTAATTTTTCCAGCAAAGTTAATCAAAAACGTTCACCAAAATACTTTGTCTTTTTAAATGCTTTGACAATCTGTCAAATCAGATATTAGTATAGACAATATGTATCGGCTAATATACGCTGATACTGATATAGACCAGTATACCTCGATAGGCTGATAATTTATTAGCCCCAGTATTTATCGTGCATCCCTACAAAAGAAACACGGAGCATCTTGGCTTCACCTAACTGGATAGTTTTGACAAAATAACTAATAAGTGGGACATGGAGATATAACAATTCAATGACCAGGAACAACAGCTCCTTTTTTCTCTCCTACATGACAAAAACTGAATAAAACTCCTGTTTTACGGAAACTCTGAGGAGACAAACTTCAAAATGTAGAAGGCTTTTACATCACAGTGTTATAATGGTAGATTGCTCAGTGGTCAGTGACTGCCAGCCACTGGCAATTGACAATGGCGTTGTCCACTGACCCAACCCTCATGTGTGCCTTAGTGTATATTTATCATATTGCACACATGCCAGCTTTATTTGCAGGCAGCCTATTGCAGGCCATAAAAAAAATTTAAAAAAAAATAAAAAGGGCTGTATTTGGCCCATAGTTGGATTGGTCTGATGTACAACATCCAGATGAACTCCTATTTGACGTAACTTTCTCTCAGTTTGGGAGCCAGAAATTCTGATTGTCAGCGTCTGATTGCAACACTGACAACACCATTTTTAAAATTAAGCTGTTGAAATAGACAGGAGATGAAATTTTAATTCCCGAGGCGGGAGTTTACACACATTCTTTGTTTCTTGGGATCGTATCAGATAAGATCGATGATATCCTGTACATGGCCAAACCGTGCAGCAGGAGTTCATTTCACTTTGGAATCGGGGTTGGAGTGCTTTGAGTTTCCTTCTCAGACAAATTGGATAAAAGATGATGGATTTGTGGATCTTAGCATGGAAAAATAAATTACCGTATAAACTTTTCTGCCAAATCTACCAGAGATTCTATTATTATTTTAATATCAGCCAGGTCAAAATTTGATTTATGTTCTGTTTTACTGGATTGATTTAACCAACACCCACATGACTTTATTTAGTAAAATGTTTGGATGACACTTACATGTGTAGGGATTCCTAGAACTGACTGGAGGATGTCTATCAGTCAGAGGCTTTCTGTCTGTGTGTGTGTGTGTGTGTGTGTGAGACAGTGTCGTGTCAATGTTGGGTCGTGGGGAGGTGGGGAGGTGAGCCACTCAGTGAGGCTTTGTGGTGGCGCTCCAGTGAGGTGAAATTGAGTTTGGCCTGTCTGCAGAGCTAATCAGCTCTGTCTGGCTTGAAACCCGACCACTCACGGACATGAAAGACAACTGATGCTGTAATAGAGCAGGGTTGGAAAGTCACCACCAACCAGCATTCAAATGCTGACATTGGTTACGACTGTGTTAGTCTAGCAAGCTATCAGTTGGAGGTTTATAGCAATGGTTATTTTAATTCTGCAGTTGCAGGATAATGTAAGAGCTAACTGTTTAATATCATGTTTGTTAGGTGACAAGGTTACTTTCTTAACAATAGAAGAACTGGCTTTTAATGTAATCTTTTATTATATCATCATGAATGAACTTTATTTATATAGCACACATCATGAAAAAAAAAAACAGTAACAGACCTCAAAATGCATAAAATCAGGCCCAGATTTATACATACTGCTGTTATCCTTTTAAGTCTATGTAACTAAGTAGTGGTCTAGTAGATTGTCTCAGCTGGCAGCTGAGAAATGGGGCAGTATGGCCTAAATCTTTGGGGCAAATGCACCTGTCAAAGTGTGCACTAAAAGTTCTTGGTTTTACTAAAGGAGTTGGTTAAAAGTAAAATAGAGCCAAAGTGGAGTGGATTCTGGACTTTACTGGGCCAGAACACGACAAATTACTTAATGCAACTGTATAAGGCAATGCCACTTTTGCAATGTCCCCAAACATGGCCAAAAAATTGGTTACTGCAGCTTTAAATGAATAGTTTATGTGATACTTCAGAAAACCAGCCTGCTGGTTGCATATGAACTTAGTACTCTATGTGCATGATCATGATAGCTCCAAGGTAACTAGCATCATATATAATTTGCATAAAAATATATAACTTTTTAGTGTCTGACTAGAGTCCATATGAGCCAAAGGTGATGATTGTTGCAGGACCATTGAACTAAAAATGGCCACTCATCCAACATAGAGCTAAACATAAACCTGACAGTTATCATCATAGTGATTCAATAACATACATCTTTTTAAAAGTTTTTTTTTTTTTGGCTTTTTAGCCTTAATTTGATAGGATAGTTGTAGACAGGACATGGGGGAGAGACATGTGGCAAAGGGGCCACAGGCTGGAATTGATCCCATAACCACTGCTGAGGACTCAGCCTTTGTACATGGGACACACACTCTACCAACTGAGCCAGCTGGGCGCCCCAGTAACATATAGTCCCCAGCTGGGCCTTTCAGTACCAAATATGTGACCTAGTTTGAGTCCTGATCTAGTTGATATTGTTTTGAACTCTTGAATGTCACAGTGAGATGTATCATCATTGTACTGATAGGAAGCTTCAACATCTTCAAAATGTGTTTCCTATTAAAGGGACGATTCACAACCAAATCAAAAACACATATTTTTCCTCTTACCTGTGGTGCTATTTATCCATCCAGATAGTTTTGGTCACTGGGCACAGGTTTGGTGGTATCAGCCATGGAGATGTTTGCCTTCTCTTGAGTATAATGGAACCAGATGGCGAGTGCCAGTGCTTGTGGTGCTTAAAGCGCCAAAAAATACATTTGAAAAGCTGAACAGCAATGTCTCTTTCCAGAAATCATGACCCACAGACCTTGTTGTGAGCAGTTTCATGAAGGACATATTTTATTTCTACCATATAAAGAACATAGCAAGGCAACAGTAAACATGTCTTGTGCAGACATGCTTTGCCATGGAACAATAAGATCCACGTGCATGATCATTTCTTTACATGCATGTCAGATTCAGTTGTATTGCTCGGACGTATCATTTAAACAGAAAAAAAAAGAAGAAGTAAGACAGATAGTGTGTGTCACTCCCCCTGCCCCCCTCCACTCTGAGTGAATCAAGATTGCTTCTACCATCAGTGGGTCGTGTTGCTCTGGAACTGATCTGCTCTGGTTTAAAACAGCCAGATCACTTGTGTGTGTCTGTGTGTGTGCGCCTGTGTTCGCTTGTGTATGTACGTGTTGTGTGTGTGCGGGTGTGTGTGAGTGTGTGTTTGCGTATAGCCTGATAGGTTTAGGGGCCCATAAACCTCTTGGTCAAGTGGGCCTGACCCTGGCACAGATTATTGTGTTTGACCTCTGACCCTGTACATACTGTGCTTGTGTGTGTGTTGTGTTGTGTGTGTGTGTGTGTGTGTGTGTGTGTGTGTGTGTGTGTGTGTGTGTGTGTGTGTGTGTGTGTGTTTGTGTGTACTTGTGTGTGTGTCTTTGTTTATAGGCATGCAGGTATCTGTCCATGACCCTTCAATCCAATATGCTGCGGCTCCAAGCCCACTTTATGTGTGTGTGTGTGTGTGTGTGTGTGTGTGTGTGTGTTCTATAAGCAGCATAGGAGACCAATAACCCTGTACATTTCCACCCCTCACCCTCCTCTGGTGAGGAGAAAAAGGAGGAAGTGGGGGAGGGGAAAACAGAGGGGGGAGGAACAACCAAGGTGAGTTAAATTTCATCATTTAGAGATAAAACGTAAAGGAGACATGGCCAAGGATTTTAAAGACCGTGAGAGTAGAAACGGTTGTGAGAAAGTTTAAAAACTAGTGTACAATTGAGTGGAAACAGAAATCTAAGAAATTAGAAAGAAAAAGGAGATTAAACAAGTGAGTTTGTCATCTGCCCTTGCACCCAAGCTTTTCCTGCATGCATGTGATGCCAGAATAACCAGAAAAATGAGTTCCTGACTGAGTCAGACCAACAACTTGGAAAGTCTAAGAACATTTTGTGACACGAGTTGACATCATATACACAGAAACATGGCAGACAAAAGTAAACGTTTCGTTAATAACTTTTCATCAATTCATTCATCGCACATCAATTTTTAGCTTGCATGTAGGGCTGGGTATTTTGATACCAGTACCGATACCTTGGCTTCGATACCGGTTCCGGAATAAACCTTCTCTTGATCCTAAATCTATTTCAACAAAAAGAAAATCACATTTTACATTACACAATATGGTACGGGCACTCACTTTAAAGAAAGAAGCTGTTCAAAAACCTGGTGGTAAAAAAACAAAACAAAATAATCTCTGGATGTAACATAGTGTTTTTCCTGTATGCATTACAGCATGTAACATCAGACAGCCAATCACCAGTATTATTAAATCCTGGTACAGACATGCTGCTTGCTCAATGGCTCACTGATGCTGAGGAGGTTTACTTCTTAGGTATCGAAAGTAGTACAATATTATCAATACTTGATAGTACTGAAGCAATTTGGTCAGTTCATTAGGTTGTAACTGAAAGTTGCTGTCCATATGGACTGACCTTGATTACTTGAAAAAGTTCTTTATTAGCATTAACCCTCATAAAAAGTCAGATACAAATGGATTCAGCATATAACATACCCTACTCTACCTTTAGTAGCTTCCCTATTTTTTTTCCATATAGAGTATGACTAAAAACAGGCATCTAAAACTCATATTGGCTTGAGGCCACTGCTGGTATTGTCATCACTGTCTATCTATTTAGCTAGCTAATCAGCCAGCATTTAGCATTTATTCAGTTAGCATTAACTAACTTAAGAAATGAATATATATGCGACTTTTACAGGTCCCCCAGCGATGTCTTTGAAACAACTAGAAAAAATAATTAAAGGAACTCTCTCACATTGTGTTGATTTTGGAGGCCCCTGTGGAGAGAAGTGGTGGTTTCCACTGTAATATCCACAAAATATAACGTAAAAACTACAGTTATCTGAATTAAATGGCCAGTGTACTACTCACTGTAACTTTGCCTCGGAAAATGTAAACACAGGCTCAGAGAATCTGACCCGGTGGCAGCCAGGAAGGACAACTACATGGAAATAACCAATACGGTCTTCTTGCGGATGGTCTTGTTAACTTATGTAGGTCATATAGAGGCATCAGTAATAAATTGAGAATGTTTCATAAGCAGTTAAAAACTCCTTGTAGTAGCTTTCAACAACATAATTTTGCGGGCCGGATTATATCAGCAGCCCAGCAATTTGAGACCCCTGACTAAAAGGGATAATTCAAATGATTTAAAATGGGGTTTTATATAGTACTTATTCATAGTCAGTGTATCAGTGTAATCAGTGTATTACCTACAGTAGATGGCAGTCAGCATCCCCCCCCAGAGGAAGCAGAAAGGGGCACCACAATGGAAGTTAAGCAATGAACTGCTGTGGACAGGGTCAGCAGCTTTTAGCCATTAAAGAAGGTCCTCATAAAGAATCACCATCAGTTTGAGTGCATGCTATATTTTGAAAATTTCACCACTTTACTTTCCTGTCAAACAGCCTTTTCACAGACCGTCGTTGTATAAGACAAATGTCACTTTCTTCAAACCAACCAAACTCCATAGGAGTAATCAGTCATTTTACCAAGGAGAACAACATGGGAATGCCTGGTCTAAAATGGCCTCCATCTGTTAGTTTGTGTCATTGTGTATCTTTGTTGAATCAGAACTAACTTTTTAAAACACCAAAGTCACACAATAACACAAACAAAGTAAATGAAGACAGCGGTGGAACAGCAACTCTCATGCTCTGCAAGGTAGAATTGCTGATTTTGTCAGTGGATTTTGGTGGGTTTGGTGGGTGGGTCTAGCTTCCATGCTGATGCTCCTCTCTGCCTCTCCTAACTGGGGGCTTGTTGACTGGCATCTACTGTAGTTAAAACACAGACTATCGATAAGTGCCTCATACAACTCCACTTCAAATAATCCAAACTATCCCTTTAAAAGCTCATGAACAAAGTCGGACCAACTTCCCAACTCAGGAAATGGGATGATCCGAGGAGCACATGAATGCACTATTGCTTTCACATGTGCTCATCACATACATGAACATGCATTATCCTCACACACACACACACACACACACACACACACTCTCACACATACATAAACCCACTAAGAGCCCGGCAGTACACTGCTCCCCAGACGCCTGCAAAACTGAGTCAAGCAGTAAAGTAAAAAAAAAAAAAAAACTGCTGTAGCTGGTTGTCATAGTTTACATTTTGTCTTCCTCTTTTGAGTGTGTGTGTGTGTGTGTGTGTACGTGTGTGTGTCTACGGCTCATAGTTCTCATGCACACTGTATTAGGGGCCAGCTGGGTTGGCCTGCGCTCTACACATGAGCCTGATTATGACTCAGTATTGCATTACTGACATTCCTCCATAGCTCTCCCTCTTTTCTCTTTCTCTTTTCTCCTCTCCTCCCCTCCTCTCTTTTCCTTCATCCCCCCCCCCCCCCCCCCCCCCCCCCCCCCCCCCCTCCCCCCCTTCCCCCT